>LNAC01000006.1:6438173-6535498 GCA_002007465.1 Ailurus styani
CCCCCCCCCCCCGCCCCCCGACGGACTGATCCAGTGCTAGTCACCCTGCCTCCTGTTTCCAGAAAGAGGGAAGTACTTTTATGTCCAGGCTTCAGGGCTTCCCTTTCCCCTGTGCCTGGCAAGCTCGGCTCTCTCCACCCAGCGGCCTCCTCCTCATCCTTTGGGTCTCCGCTCAGAAACTGTGTGTGTGAAGAACACATCCCGGGCCACCGTTCCTGTTGAAATTCCTCCCTGAGCACACTGGGTTCTATCCAAGTTTATTTCCTGCTTAGCACTTCTCAAGGCTTGAACATAACTGATTTTTTTTTTTCGGGGGGAGCAGAGAGCGGGGGCAGGACTGTTTCTGGCCATTTGTTTTCTGTCGATCTCCCTAGAACAAAAACCCCGTGAGGTCCAGAAACTGTGCTGAATTTATAACAAGTTGTATATATTGGGCCAGGGCCTGGCCCAGTGCCTGCCACTCTGTGGGCACTCAGGATTTCCTGAATGCGTAGCAGTCTGGAGAAGTGGTGATTCTTTGACTGGTTTGTTTACTTTCCTCTTGTTTCCTCTACTCCACTGTGAGTTCCCCAGGAACAAGGTGCCTGCGTCTTGTTTAAAACACAGCGCTCAGCACTCCGGCCCAATGATGCCTCCAGAATAAATAAATGAACAAAGATCTTGAAGTTCTCGAGGAAATGAAACTTCTTTCTCTGCAGCTTTATAGACCGCTCTGAACATCTGGATCTACTAGAATTCTTCATTAAGAATTCTGCTATCCCCGTATTTTCCCGCGATCCCCATATCTGCTAACAACCAAGTGCCCGACGGGAGCAGGAGAGAGGTGATATGAATTAAATTTCTCAAATGAGGCTGCTGATGATTAATTTTACATCCCGAGCATCTGGGTCAGTGCTTCGTTTCATGGCAGGTGTGGAAATAATATCTTTGGTGTCATTATTAATGATTCTACAGAGGGCTGGGAGCACTCGAAACATTCTTCTGAATGAGATTTGAGATGCGGACCAGAGAGGTATTTTAAAAAAGCCTACATAGGCTGCATTCTACTTTTCAACAAACACACTTCTGTATTCAGACGGATCCTGAATGTACCTTCGTATCCATATCCCTTATTCAGTTGAGAACTAAAAGCGAAAATTTTTTAAGAATACAAGATGTCACTTAAATAAGATGACAGTAGACTAAGTGAAACGTAAACATGCCTCAAGTTGAAACCAGTTGTTTTGTTTTGCTTTAACTGGGTTAAACCTCTGAGTCTCTTTCCCTTCCTCCTTCTCCTGGCAATAGCTCATCTTCCAAGGGGCTTACCACCCATGGTCTATACCATTACCAGCACCTCAGTCATAAGAAATGGTCTCATCAGACATATCCCCAAGATGCTGGCAGGCCGGGCAGGATGGCCAGCTATGGCCGATTACAAATAAATACGTCAACATCCGTTCTCCGAATCCCAAAGGTGGGTGTTGGGGTGTGGGGAAGATTTGTCTTCTACCAGTTTTATTCTGCTTGGTCATAATGGTCTTGAGAAAGAGGAATAGAGACTAGGCTATAATCTTTGAGCCAAAGGAAATGGAACCCAACCAAGTGGGAAGAATATGATACTTAGTATTCATAGCTCAGTTCACGAGGAAATTGTAAACCAGGCTCAGTCAGTCATTGGGGGAGCTCCCCCAAGGAGCCCGGGTGTCCCCAGTCCCAGAGGTAAGTCCCCTGCTGTGGTTTAGATCTTACCACTGGATGCCTGCTGCCTCTGGCTCCTGGGGGACTTGTTCCCATACACTGAAACAGACATGCTCTAGGTCTGTTCCAGGTTTCGAAGTCTCTGGTCAGGCTCATTCCCTACCCTCCTCCATCTACCTCGCCCCTCCCATGAAAATTTACTTATTTGATGGATCTAAAGCTGTCCTCCTTTGCTAACACAAAAATGCCTGGGGAACTTCTGGGTTCCTCTCAGGTAGCATGTGGACCTACCAGTGACTTTCTAATGACAAAACCTTTCCTGTATGCATGACTCAAATGAGTGAGTCTGATGGTGGTGAGTCAGAGAGTAAGGACGGGTAGGTCCCTACCTTTGAATTTTATGGAGTAGTAATAATTCCTCAGAAGAATGGGAAACTGACACAGAGTTGCTCACTTTTTCTTCTGCTGAGTAGGGCTATTAAGGGAAAAGGAACAATAAAACTCACCTGTTAAGAAAACTTCTTTAGAAACAAAAGGAATATTATGATCATCAAGAAAGAAAGAAAGAATCGCTGAATAAAAAAAATAAGCTTTGCATTGAAAGTTTCCCTTCATGAAAAAATGTATTTTATATAGTTTCCATTGTTCAAGATAGATAAATTCTAGAGCGGAGCAAGACTACAGTGTGTCTGTAGATAACGACACTGTCGTGCCTTTAAACATTTGTTAAGAGGGTGATCTGGTGTTACATGCTCTTACCACAATAAAAATGAAACAAAACTAAAAGTATTTCAGCGTCCTTATTTTACAGCAGAGTAGTGGAAATGTTGTCCAATACCAGCCTAAGTCTCTAACCAGGCTTTCGGGAACTGCTGAATTGCCCACAGTGGCCCAACGAACCAATCCGTGAATTTTAATAGCTCAGTGGTGCCCCTTGTGAGCAAGTCTCCATGTGACCTGTCTATCAGGGCAGCCAGAAACATGAGCATGACCCAAAAACACCTTTCGGGTTGTAAAGCAAAGAGCTTATTTGTACGAAGCCTTTAGCTTTGAGGTTTTATCTGTCTGTAGATTGACGGAAAATATTAAGCAGTAGGTAGCCAGGAAAGTGATGTGGATTTTGTCAGGGCAGTGGTATTTAAAAGTGTAAGACTTAAGGATATATTTATGCACTTGCAAATACAATGGGGTACCCCATGAGCGCTGGGTACAGGGAGAGAGCAATGGGATCCCCCCACCTTACCCCCTTACCTTGTAATGGTGGAGTCACACCAAGAGGAGACACAGAGATAGATCACATTCCATAAGGGTAATTTCTGAGCTGGCTTTTGTGGATAGATGTGTGCCCTTTGAGCCAAGCCCAGACCCAAGTTAAGACATGAGGTGTGCAGCTCCATGGGGGAAGAGCATTCCAAGTGGAGAGCAGCCAGCACAGAGGGCCCTGAGGGACAAAGAGGCCAGTGTGGTAGGAGCTCAGTGGTGAGGAAGAGTGTGGTCCACCTCCAGGGCCAGAGTGCAGCAGGGAACCTGCAGGGGGCCTGAAGGGCTGTGATGTCAGAAATGAAACAGACAGCTACTAGAAGATTTGGGGAAGAGAATGACATGACCTACAGGTCACTCTGCTCAAGGAGGGAGAGGCAAAAGCCAGAGCTATTACATCGGCTGTTACAAAAGTCTGTAAGTGACACGTGGTGGTTGGGATCAGGGCAGTCAGGACAGGAGTGCTGGAAAGTGCTCGAATTTAGGATATCTTCTGAAGGGGGAGAAAGCAGGGCTTATTGCTGGTGGACAAGGTGGTAATGGGAAGAGAAGACTGAAGCTGGGCTTCAAGATATTTTATTTGATCAGGTGAATAAACAGCACCTTCTGAGAATAGGGACAATGGGAAAAGTAGGTTGAAGGGGAAACCAAAACTTATCAGTAGATGTACTGAATGGGAGAGGTCACTCCAACATCCAGGTAAAAATGTCAGGGGGTGATCGAATACATGAGTCTAGAGCTTAGGGGAGAAATCAGGGCCAGAGATAGAAATTGGGAAATATTCAGCAGACGAAAGATGTGTAGAGTCACTGGGTTGGATGAGGCCATCTAAGGAGTCCAGTTCTCTGGAGTATGGGCCTGAGAGTACCGAGGCTCTGAGGCAAGATCACGCTTGGTGAGTTACAAGGGTAAGGTGGTGGGTCACTGTGGATGTGAGGAAACACAGAGCTATTCAAAGACCAAGCCTGGAATGATGCCAGCATTTAGAGGTCAGAGGGAGGAGGACTCGGGTAGGAAGACAGAGCGGGAATGGCCAGTGAGGTAAGGGGAAACCAGAGAGTGATTCACCAACACAACGTGCATAAAGTCTTCCAGGGATGATTCAGAGCAGGTGATAAATTCGGTCTGCCCTCCGTGATCGCTGCTGATGGAAGAAGGGGGTGTGCGCTGTTCTATTCCCAGTGCTCAGCAGCACCTCTCCCATGATTAATACTTATTTATTGGTTCTGAACAGAGGTTAAATGCAGCAGCCTACAGACAGAAGCCAGCCTGTAACGTGTGTTTTGTTTGAACTTCAGGGTTTAAAAATAGTTCAATTGGTTGCCAAGGTTTAGAAATTGGGAAACTTTACACCAAAATAATACACCTCAGGATTTGGGGCGCCTGGGTGGCTCTGTCTGTTAAGCACCTGTCTTCAGCTAGGGTCATGATCCCAGGGTCCTGGGATCAAGCCCTGCTTCAGGCTCTCTGCTCAGCGGGAAGCCTGCTTCTCCCTCTGCCTGCCATTCCCCCTGCTTGTGCTCTCTCTCTCGAATAAATAAATAAAATCTTAAAAAAAAATCCCAGGGTTCTCAGAAGGCAGGCCACAGCTGTGTGTGGCTGAGGGGCAGCTGGCGTCTTCAGTGGGCTCCTGAGCTCTTCGGTTCCCCCTCTGCAGTCTGCACTGGTCTCTGGGTTTCCCCAACAGTGCCTGTGCAGCGCCTCCCTCCTATTTCCTGCTGAGTCCTGCAGATGTTGGTTCACACCTCTTGTTTAGTGAAAGAAAGAATGAATGAATGAATGAATGAGTACTGATTGACGGGGCATGTGGAGCCCGCGCAGACTGGGGAACTGTACGATGACATGCAGGGAAGCCAGGGTCAGATACAGACCCCAGGTCAGGGCTTTGACTTTAAATCTTCGCCTTGTCCACTGTATTAACAACATCCTAAAATAAAATCAAAAGTCTGAACAAAAGGAGAAGGAGTCCTGACCACATGCTATTTCCATTTTGAGAAAAAAAATTGAGTATTAAACAAATCATGGTAAATGTGTCTTTCTCCTTAAGCTTTGGTGAAAAAAAAAATGGTTTCATAAGAAACTGCTACACAGACGAACGAAAGTTAGCATCACCGCCCAAGGCAAAGTGACTAATAAATAAATGTAATTATCAAAGAATATAATTAAGGTTAAAAGTGATATTTTATTCCATTTGGTTTTTGGAGAAAAGTTTGCCATTTTTCTCAATGAATTATTTTTACCTATCATCTATTTTTATGTGTTTTAAACACAGATTATTGTGAACATAGAATCAACGGATTATCTCTCTTCCTTCTTCTCAGTACCAGAGATTGGAGTTTTTCAAGCCTCCTTTCTCTTGCCAGCTCCGATGATGGCGTGTGGCTATCCATGGTGGTGTGTGGAGGTGGTTTCTGAAACCAGCCTGGGCTCATGAATTAGACGACAGTGTCTGATTTCTGATGTTTTCTAGGTTTCGATATTATTCTTATGGTTGACCTAAGTCACCCCTCCACCCAAAAGATGAACTGAAAGATTAACCCCTGTCCCCCAGAAGGTGACCTGATTTGGAAGTAGGGTCATTGCAGGTTTTTATGACTAGTTAAGATGAGGTCCTACCAGAAAAAGGTGAGCCCTAACATAATGTAACTGGTGTCCTTAGAAGAGGAAATGTTTAGACACAAACTCAGAGGGAAGACCATGGGAAGAGAGACACATGGAAAGACAGACATCTGAAGCTGCAGACAGATCGGAGGTATGCTGCTGTGAGCCAGAGAACACACTGAGTTTCCAGAACCTGGAAGAGGCAAGGAACCAGTCTCCCATAGAAGCGTCGGGGGAGCATGGTCCTGCTGACGCTCGAGTTGACTTGCAGCTCCCAGAACTGACAGCTGATACATTTCTGTTGTGTTAAGCTGCCCTGTCTTTGGTAATTTGTTATGACAGTCCTAGGAAACTAATACAGAGATGACTTTGTCTAACTCTTAATTTTAGACAGGTTAGAATGTAGGCTTCTCGATGGTAGACACTGTGTCCTCAGGAAGGTGACGTCACTCATATATGCCACATATGCGCTATCCCTAAGTAGGACACTGAGGCTAATGCCACATTGCTTGAGAATCCTCTTTCCTTTGCTCACTAAAGGTACTGAAAGGGGTTCCACCCGCCCTTCCCAAGAGCAATGGCCCTCCTCTTTTTCCAGAAGTTAGAGGTAAACTCTTCCTTAGCATAGAAATATCTTGAGTATCAGGAAGTATCAGGTGCTAATCTTGGCCCCAGAGAAATAACCAAAAAATATCGTTAATGACCCTCTGGTCTTCCTGTGCCCACTTTCATGTATGAGACTTTTCTGTAGATGAGAGTTTAACTTGCAGACCATAGAGAGTTTCTAGAGACCAATACGAAATGCTTGAGATCTTGAGATTTGTTACAATAGTCTGTATTTGGGGAAAAATTCTGTAGTTTTTATTAATTCTTTGATATTATACTTCTCTACCACCAGAAGAGGAAGGAAAAAGAAAGTCTAAGGGTCCTCAGCATGGTGGTCAGGATCAGGTTTTGTACATGGGGAACAAGGCATGGGGATGGAGTGGGCTGATGTCTTGGGGTGGGAGCAGGATAAAGAGTTTGGATTTAGATATGTGGAACAACAAGTGAATATGGACCATGCATATGGGGTGTTTGGTGGGCATTTGGAGCCAGAGGGTTCGCAAGGAAAGGGCACACACACAGAAGGGCGATGGACGGGCACAGAGTGGGATCTGAATGCTGAGTTGCGGACCCCCTTTCAGAACTGATCACCAGCCTGACCTAGGAAGGGCCAACAGTGAGCCTTGCATAGTATCCACATAGGGGAGCAAGGAGAGGAAGAGGTGGCGTTAGAGGTGAAATAGGAAGGAAGGTTGCAGTGGTAGTAACCCGTGGAGGGTACCACGGGGATGGGGGGAAGAGCAGGGGAGAATTCCAAAGGAGGGGCTGACCAGGCTTGCAGAATGAAACAGAGAAGTTAAAGACAATGATGAACAGCCACGTAGAGAAGTTTGGGGTCTGAAGTTCACTGAC
Source organism: Ailurus styani (assembly GCA_002007465.1). NCBI lineage: Eukaryota > Metazoa > Chordata > Mammalia > Carnivora > Ailuridae > Ailurus > Ailurus styani. The sequence continues at coordinate 6,445,173 of LNAC01000006.1, forward strand.
GATCATCCATAAGTCCCTTTTGAAAAGTTGTGGGGACTCCTTTGTTAATTTATGCACTCTGAATGGTTATTCTTGCCTTTCTGCTATGTGCCAGATGCCATGCTAGGTGTCTGGACACAGAGATGAGTAAGTCACAGTCCTACCTTTGTGAAGCTTACGAGCTTATATGGGGACATACACTTAGAGGGATAAACTGTTATATGGAAGTCTGAATAATGCAAGTGGCTGATTGGCCCTGGAGGATAGAGATGACAGGGAAATGGGCCTCTTATGCAGGAAGTAGAATTGGTGGGTCCAAGAATCCTTAATGTAGAATCTGTCCTGCACTTTAACATCCAAATCATCCAAACATCCAAAATCAGAATCACATTTCAGAATCACGTGGGCACACGCGCGCGTGCATGCACGCGCGCGCACACACACACACACACACACCAATATCATGGACCAATGCCACTTTTGTTACTGAGACCTAGTAAGTGATGGTATAATGTTTGTGTATAATGTTTGTAAACAAATACAAACAAAAATAAATACTTGTGCCTTGCTTTCTCTTTTTCAAATATTTAATTGTTTAGTACCTAAACTGGTTTATTACTGGGGGCTTCTATTTCAGAATGTTTTTGACACTTCAATATGCTAAGCTTATTAAACATGAATATTATTAAGATATTAGGAGACTTAGAATTCATTAGACCAATGATTTATTCTGTAAAAGAAGTTAGGAGGAGGGAAGGGATGGTGGCAGCTTTGAAGTCACACTTACCTCCAAGTAGGTCCCTTCCCCACCATTTATAAGTTACATGTGAGTTACATGTGAGTCACAATTTTGAGCCTGCATCCACATCTACAATGGTTGGTTGAATAATATTTACCTTATAGAGTTGTTGGAAGGAACTGATAATGCATGAAAAATGCCTGGCAGACAGTGGGCTCTATATGACTATAGAGATTTCTATTGGTAAGGAAATAATTGTCTGAGATTGTATTTTCAAATCAGGCCAGAACTGAGCATGTATCTTTAAAAGTACTCAAGCAATTTCTGCAAAGAATTTCCCTCTATTTGAAAGCAACTCAAGAACATGAAGTTAAGGTCAAGGCCAATGACATACATTTTTTAAAAAATTTTTATTCACAGCACACACCACAGCACGTACCTTCTCCAATGTCCATCACCCAGTCACCCTATCCCTCCCCCTCCCCTTTTTAGTATGTTTTTAAGAACTGTGCAAAATGGTCACCTATCTATCATTTTCAATTTTGAAATTTTCACCCATACATATGAAGACTAAAATTTTATCTGCCATCAGCCAATTTTATTTGCCATCAGCATCCTGTAAGTAAGTGAGCAGGATCTATTTTTTTTTTTACATTTTTGAAACTTAGAACCAAAGAGAGAGTAATAAAAAGTACTTTCTGCATCATGTATAACTTCAGAAAAAGTAAAATAATTTACTTGTCTATTTTCCAATGTTGCATTACACTTCCAGTGTCATACTCATGTCTCCAGTTCCTGCACAGAGCTCCCTTATTTTGAAATCTATTGAGATATTGAGAATGGGGCCAAAGCACATGGCTGCTTAAGTTGTGCACTGCACAACTCCAGGGGGTGCTGGTCACATAGACTACGTTGAGAAATGCATCCTACTGTACAGCCATATTGCAGAAGCCCTATCTGAGAGGCTTGAATACTTTCCTGATAAACATGCTCTATCATTCAGCAATATTTATTAACCATCTAATGGGTATGAAACAATGTTCTAGGCTCTGGGGTTATAACAGTGGTCAAAAAACGATACAATCCTCATCTATATGGAGCTTACATTCTAGCAGAATGGAGGGGGTGCAGGTAATGAACAAAAACTAAGTATGGGTATAGTTTATCAGAAGGTGATCATTGTTAGAGAGAAGAGTAAAGCAAGATGATGAGGAAATGGAATCACAGCAATGGGGAAATAGCTACTTGAAATAAGGTTGGCAGAAAGGCTTCACTATTGGCATTTTTGATCAGAAGCCTGAAGGGAATGAGGGACAAGCTGCTCATACAACTGAGGCAAGAATATTCCAGGCAGAGCGAAGAGCAAGTGCAAACACCGTCAGGTGGAGACCCAGTTGGCACATCTAGGGGACAGCAAGGAGGCGGGGTGGATGAGGAGACAGGGGTAGGACTGTAGTCTGGTGACTGGGGGTGAGAAGCAGGTCTCCTAGGGCCTAAACAGCTTTCCTAAGGATTGGTCTTTACTCAGGTGAGATTTGGAAGGCACTGGAAGGCCCTGAATGGGAGAGTGACACCATCTCATTCAGGTGTTAAAAGAATCACGCTGTCTTTGAACGAATTTTTAGTATGTAAAGTTTAAGCAATTTCCCCAAATACTCTAGGAGTGCTTTTTGCTTCTGTTTTGACAAAACCAGCAACATGACTTAAAAAATTGTTTCCTTTTTTAAGTTCAGTCTGAATTAACATGTTGAAGTAAATATATTAAATACTTCATCAGGTGGTAAATGCCAAAACCTTTCGTCTCAATAAGCATTACAGCTAATTCATGTATTCCTGTTTGGATGTTTCAATTTGCAAAACAAGCCAGATTAGTTCCTCTCTTGGTTACAGGGAAAAGAACCTGAAAACAAAAATCTTAAACATCTCAGCTGTGAGGGAGACTGGACTATGAAGGCACAGAGATGGGGTTGGTCAAGGCTGCAGGGAAGTTCGTTGTTCACGAAGCAATTTGCATTCTGTCAAGTTAACCTAGCTTGTAAAAGACAATGTTCCAGAATGTTCTGGTCTTCGGGGGAAAGAATGTAAGCAAATGCACTGTTAAAAAAAATATCACAAATGCCATGCATGCTCAGTGGTTTCATTTAAACTGCAACAAGGTAACAGTTGTGAATAAAGCAGTTGTCATCATAAGAACTCTGCTCTATTTTCTGAAACATCTTTTATGGAGTATTTATATATGTACAATTCTCTTTGCAAAGACCTCAGCCAATCTCTTTTCTAACCACCCTCAGATTTGTTTAGTATGTATTTATGGACATTTACTCATGGATGCAAATAACTCATAACAAAAAATAAAACAAAACAAGGAATAACTTGGGCTTGCACTAGACCGGTCTTGATACTGATATGCCAACACAGTTTCCTCTTACTTATTTGTATGCATAAGAATATTCCACAGTGTTTGAGAAAATACCTTGTAGCAAATAATAACAACAAAAATAATGCCTGCCTCAAACTCGATTTTGTGTAATGTCATGACTACTTTGCATCACTGAGCTGTTATCACTCATACTGTAGATTCTTAAGAGTTTGGACACATGAAGAGTTGGACACTTTATAGGTTGGACATGTCTTGCCTATAAAGCTAGTTATCAAAATCAATGTCTATGCTGTGATACTTTATTATGAAGGGAAAATAACTACCATGACGAGTCCCTACCACGTCTTGCCCTATGCTAGGCATCTTGCATATCTTAGGCCTGTTAGTGTTTTTAGTAACCTTATGAAGTTAGAATTATTACAACAATTTTAAATAAAAGAAAACTGAAATCAAGGAGGTAAAATAATTTGTCTGTATAATTTGCCTGTAATCAGAGTTCATTCAAAGCCCTTGCACTTCTGTTTTAGGCTGGTTCCGTTGAGTGACGTCATCTTATCTATCTATCTATCTATCTATCTATCTATCTATCTAACTATCTATCTATATATTTATCTATTTATCTATTTATTTGACAGAGAGAGACACAGCAAGAGAGGGAACACCAGCAGGGGAGTGGGAGAGGGAGAAGCAGGCTTTCCCGCAGAGCAGGGAGCCTGATGTGGGGCTTGATCCCAGGACCCCGGGAACATGACCTGAGCTGAAGGCAGACACTTAATGACTGAGCCACCCAGGTGCCCCGACACCATCTTATTTAAAAGAGTAAATGAAATAAGATTAAACAGCTTAAGTATGTGTGTCATCATAATTTTTCTTATTAGCTACGACTCTTGAGTACTTTTTTAATTTACCTGTCCTTATTGTAAGAACTCATAATTCTTACAACCACCTTGCAAGGTGAATGGGTCAGCATGGAGTTGGCCACGCTTGAGCCAATTTCACTGGTGAATATCCTCATTTTACCCATGAGACAAAAGCTAAGGAGGGATAAGTGACCCACCCAAAGCGGGGAAGTGGTCTCGTCTTATTCTTAGGTCTGTCTTATTCTTCTGGCTGTGGGTTCCTTTCACATTCTTTACATTTTAACAACTTTAAAAATAATTAACATCACACTCAAACTGAATAATCTGAAAATGTACAATTCTCAAAGGGAACTGATAACTTAAGGCAGTATGTAATTTTGTCTCAAAACTTGAAAATGATTTTGCTAGACACTTCGGAAAATGATCTTTAATGCTCCACATCTTCTTGGCTTTGTTCATGTTTTTATGCTAAACATAACTGTTCTGGATCCTTTCTCCATAGGTTGGAATCCTCAAACAATTGTGGCCTGGGTGAAGCCACAGAGAGGTGATAAATTAGAAGGATCTGGGAGTTGTTATTTTCTTGATATTCAAGATATACTTAGCCTTGATACATTGGGCAGATCTCCCTCATATTTCCTTAACTAATTTAAATAATTAAAAGTTTTAAGAAACTTCCTAAAATGTTGGCTTCATAGTAAATAAGCAACCAGAGAAGGTTTGGATTAGTACAACAAAGGAAGTGGGACGACCTGGAAAATGAATTTCTCTTCTCTGACCTGTTTCCACATCGTGAAGTTCTTATGATCTAGTTTTTAATCTATGCTGCTTTTTATAGTGAACGCCTCCATTGGTGACAGCCACAGAAGCAAATATATACTTAGTTTACTTGTTTGACTAAAAGCAAAATAAATACTAACATAAAAATGTGCTTTTACTGTTATACTTTATATAATTGTGATTTATCTATTTATTTCTGTGTAGACAAAATAATTCATACTTTTAAAGTTTAATCTAATAAACCTCTTATGAGAAAAAAGAATGAAATAGGGGTAGTTATTGAGATAAATGGCATGTCTAATTTCTCAAATTTTAATCCTTAAAAGATGTCTCTTGGGCTCTAAATATATCCTTCTGCTTTTAGTGTATAGACACATTTTCCCTTTAAGGTATAATTAAATATATGAAATAATATTTCAGTTTTGACTTACAAACATCATAAGACATAACTTTTTACTTAAAGATAGAAATCATCCCCCAAAACATACCCAACCCTTCAATACCCAAGAAGAGGTTAACGTCACTATTTTGTAAACTCACAGCACTAAGATTTCCCAAGAGCGGTGATCAACTTCTTTTTTTTTTTTTAACTCTTTGGTAAGCTTATTTATATGAAGTTTTGCAGATATGTAAATGTTAAGCCCTTTTTAAGCCATGAATTATCTCCACTGAAAACAATATCATGATGATATTAGAACTGTCTTAGACAATCTGGAACTCATAGAAACCATATTTTAGGGCAAAAAAACCCTCAAAGAATTATGGGTTAAGTCGCCCTTATTTCCTTCAATTAGCTATTTCATTATAATTCCCCTATTTCTGCAACTCCAAACCCCATCAGACTCGGTGTATACTTCAGGCTGCTTCAACCTCCTAAAAAATTTCTTGAAACGGCCAGCCGGAAGCCAGCTTTCTCTTCTACGGACCCCCACAGAGGTCTATTTCTCCCTTAAGGCACGTGTTCCTTTCTGTCTAGTATTATAGTTATTTGCTAACATGCTGTATTTTCCCTCCCAGACAGTGAGTTCAAGGATGCCATCTTGAATCACATTCATTTCTTCTGCGATGAGTTAACTTACACATAGTGGGTTCTGAAGAGTATTGAGTGTGTACTCAATAATTTCTGCTAGCCACGACGAATTGTCAGAGAAATGAAAAACCTATTAAGAAGTATTTCAGGAAGCCCTTGGTCAAGAACGAAAGCCACAAGAGTAGAAAATTCTTCGAGAGGAGAAGCAGAGTAACTGGCACATAAAAGTGACACATTCAATTTCTTCACCTTTATATAACCTCCAGAAGATCAAACGTTAATAAAATATTTATCGTCAGTTGTCACAAGCCAGACTTTGATTTAAAACTCTTGGGTACATGAATGTCATGCCAGGCCCAAAATACACCATCATGTATTTTTAATTTAAACATGGATCTGTGAAAAATTTATGTATGCCTGGTATAAAAAAAAAAAGTGGGTGGAAGTGTCCCAAATAGTCACCACAAACAAGAAAACAGACCCTAGAAATGACTGTGGAACTCCCATACAAGTACCACGGAAAACACTCTGTTGGGAAACCCAGTGTGCCATCCACATGACCCGGGAAACGCATCCCCTTACCTTGAGGGAATCGAAGCAGGCAATGACTCTTCCGTTCTCCACCTGGCAGCTCTTGGGGGGGTGAGCAAATTTGCACTCCTCGTCGGAGCGGGAGCAGGTGCCCCTCTGGAACTGCCTGCACACCTCTAACGTCAGCCATTTTGTGTCTCTGACGGGGGCCACGTTCAAGGCCATGGTGCTCAAGCGCCAGGGATTCTGCTCGTTTGCGTCAAATGATGAAATCGATCCAGGTCCCAGTGATTCTGAAACTACTGTTGTGAAAAACCCCACATGTGCGTCTGAAGGTAAGTGATAAATTGCTTAGTGAAGGCCAACCCAGGAAGCGGTGAGGAGAGGATTTATCGGCAGACAGTCACTCATCAATCAATATGCCCCCCTTGAAGACTGCGGGCCGCGGCAGAAGCACGCTCAGTGTCATCTCTGGCTGTAAATGTCCGAGTCTCTTGACCGATCTGCAGACACAACTGTTTTTAATAAAGTGACTTCAAGATCATGGCACTCCTTGGGAGAATATTCAGTTCTGAGGCTCACCGCTATTGACGGCGCTGGAAAATAAGCCACCTAGACGCTCAGATCTTGGCAGGATTTCTTCTCCCTCCAACCTTCCTAAATTCTGAAATTGAGCAATTGGCAAAGTCAGACAATTGAGGTATCTTCATCCACTGTAAGGTCAGGGTAACGTGTCTTTGACGGAAGAACGATTTGAACGCCGCAAGAGCTCGGGCTGCAGTTTCCAGCAAAAGTGACTTTGCACAGGCACTTTTAAATCATGAACCTGCAGAACACAAAGAAAACATCAACTTACACCCAAACTCGGTGGAATCAACACTTTGACAAACTGTTTCAGCTCTTATCTAGAATTTGCAAAAGTGCAGCTTTGAGCTTAGAGGATAGTGAGGAAAGTTATGCATTAGAGAGAGAGAGAGAGAGAGAGAGAGAGAGAGAGAGAGAATACACAACGGCAACCGTACTGCAGAAATGATCTAGGCAGCAGTCCAAAAGTTAGGAATGACTCAAACACATGAGTGTGGCAGACACAATAATTAGGCATTCCGAAACAATCCCATCTAATGTGCCTCATTGCCAAAACAGTGTATTAGAACCGTGGCTTCCGATTAATTTCACATTTAGGCCATTGATTTTATTGTTGGAGATGCTATCAACAATCATTCGGGATGTGTCTCTCCTACATAATAAAGGTATTGGCGTTTGGGATGAAGTATGAGCTCCTTACCTTTTATATCCTTTCCAGTTTACAGAGATTTGAACTTAGAAATGGATTGGTAGAAGCTTCCTAATATTTATTTTTAGGTCTCTCAGACTTCCTCTCTACTGTTATTACTTGCTTCACGTTAGAATTCCCCTCTACGCTGTAAGCACTTGGAGGGTAAGGACTATTTGTTTTTGTCATTTCTGTGTCCCCGGTGCCTTAGTTCATGGCCATTAGGTCCTCAAAAAATATTTACTGACTGATTTCACTGATGACCACCTTACTGACTCAAGGGATGAATGCAAGCTAGTTTTAGTTTAGTTTGGTTTAGGTTTTAACGGAGTCACAATCTGCTCCATTCTGGAGAATGCTGGAGTTAAATCACATTCCTACAATGAAAATGTAATTAGTAAATTCATATTTCTAAAATCATCATATTTAGTTGTTTTTAATATTTTCAGGGGTTATAGAGTCATTAAAATATTAGCAATTTAACATGGCTGGGTCCAGGATGAATAGAAGACTAAATATCAGATGCCGATCATTTTCATAAATTTTATGTGCTACAAGCTACGTTCACTGCATGCCTTGCCTTGATGTCCTTCTGAAAAAAATTTAAATAAGAACTTAGTGGAAACTGGAAGTCGATTATTTAAAATCAGCATGTACAAAGAAGTTCAGGCAGTAATAATTTTTGCATGGCTCACAAATGTCCCCTGAAAAAGTAGGTCTCATGGTAATTAGGCTTCGTTAACTCCAGGTAAACCGGGCTTCCTTGCCATAGGGTTCTGTTTTGTTTTCTTTTTGTCTGCTCTTGAGTGAGTCTCTAATAGGGGAAAAGAAACGACAGGGTTTTTCAAGCTTATCTGATCATGGAACATTTATTTAGCAGGACACCTCTTGGGACTACTAGGAAATGCTTCTTCATCCCAGTACTTCTTTTGCTTGTTAGCAGAAGTGTTTGAATGAGTAATAATTTGTATGTGCATTTAAGGAAATTGGCAACCTCGAGAGCTATGACACATACCTAACTCCAACTGTAAAATATTTGAGGGGACAGGCAGGCTCCTGCTTGTCTGTTTGGCAGCACTGTGTTCCCAGCAGCTAACATCAACGTGCTTAACTAGGCAGTTCAAGGAGATGAGTTTAATAACCAAATTTACTCTGGGTCAGGTTTCGCAGACCAGCCTAGACCTGCATCCTCATTACCTCAACCCCCATCTCTAACCCCCATGGAGAACAAAGGATGAGAGAAGCAAGGGACAAGAAAACATTCCTGCCTGTGTATTCAGTGCAGCCAAGGCACTACTAATGAGGTTTCAAATGATAGGTTGTTCACATCTAGTTTAGAGTTTACACAGTATTTCATAGAGCCCCTGAGTCCCATGGACCAGAGTCTGATGGGATTACAGGACCACAAAGATGCAGGAGAAGCTCATCCCCAAAGTCAGCACAACCTTGGTCATGGCTTCACATGTAGGAAAAGAAACAGGCAAACATATATTTTTGCACAGTTGGTAAATGAGTCATTACTCAAGTATTCTTAAAAGCCACACAGGAACAAGGCTATCAACCCAGTCCAGTGAATGGGGTAAGAAATCGTTATTTTTCCCGGGAAAAACAGATTGCCATTTCTAGTTACTATGAAAATCTAACCAGAATTTAGTTGGTCAGGCTTTAGCGAGGTGAACTTGCTTTTAAAAGCAGTGGAGCCATGCTTTCTGATGGCCGGAGCCTGTGTAAGTCAACGACGTTCCAGTAGGAAACGGAAGTACATCATATTGTACCTAAATATATTGCCATCTTCTCATGAATCCTCTCGTTCTTCCAGATTGTTCTGTTTCTGTCCTAAAAGTTACAGAGCTACTGTTATCAAAGACACTGTCTCCCTTAGGCCATCATCGCCTCCATCTTCTGGAATGTAGGAATAAGGGAGAGAGAGCAGATTTGAAGGAAGTTAAGGAAGGCCACCAAAGGAGATGGCCAGTGATGGGTAAGGATGGAGGAAACCAACTTTTGACAAAGTTATCAAAGGACAAGACTAAACTCTGCTAACACATAGGCCAAAATGCATATTGGATCTACCAGACTGTAGATTCCCCAGAAGAGGGGTGACATGCTGGGGGTTTGCTCTCCCGTAAGGAGGCTGCCAGCTACGTGTGGCTTCTGAACACTTGAAAGGTGGCTAGTGCCACTGAGTAACTAAATTTTAATCTTTTATTTATTCTTAATTAAAGTAAATTTAACTTAAGCATTGATCCTCAATTTAGTTACCAGAAAACTTTCAAGTGTGCTTGGATTGACTTGAGTACATAAATCTACTTTTCAGTTATACATTTTATGAGCCTTAAATACAGATCCAGAATTTCCAATGAATTCAGCTCCTGAGTAGTGCTTTGCGTGTGAAATTCACACTGACTTCAAACCCTTTGTACAAAAAATAATGTGCAAATATCTCGTTAATACTGTTTCATATTTACTACATGGTAAGTTGCTAATATTTTAACTAACTGGATTAAATATTATGAAAATTAAATTCACTTGTTTCTCTTTAGCACCTCTGAAATTCAGAGCAATATGTAGATCCCATCAGATTTCTATTGATGGCAATGTCTCAAGAGCTTTTGCATTTTTTTTCCTTTTTTTTTTAATTTTTATTCTTTGCCCAAGGGGTACAGGTCTTGCATTTTTTTTTCTCTCACCCAACATAGAATGTCATGGAATGGTGGAAAGGACCCTGCCCATGAGCCAGCTTCTAGCCCTCATTTTGCCAAGGTTCCTTCACGTGACCTTGGGTAAGTTGGTTTCTCTGAGATCCAATTGCTTTCTCTGTAAAATGTGGATAACCGTTCCTACCTACATGACACAGTTGTGGCCACGAAGGACAGAGGATGGAGGAAACAAAACACACTTTGTAAACAGTGACATGCTGTCCCCATGCAGGCGATGAGAGGAGGAGCTACTCTACAGATATTTATTGAATAAATCCTCTTTCGGGATTCTGTATCAATGACCAGGCTTATGCCTCTTGAAGATCCAGACACCGAAAACAGGACGGTGCCTTCGAGATCAAAGGAACTGACAGAATGGGGTCCTGGGGTCCACTTATCTGGAGCAGCCCTCAGTTCTCAGACTGACTGATTTGGCACCCAAAGGGAACCCACAGAGTAGTCTCCCCAAGGGCAAACCCCACAGTGTTCTTACAAGAGCCTGATCAACCCCTGCTTTCTTCCTTCAGTTGCTACCAACCCAGAAGGGAATCAAAGACTCTGGGGCCCCAGCAGTCACCCCGGATGTGATGCGTAGCCCAAGTATTCGGGAAGCATTGCCCGGGAGCCTCCTTGGTTTGAGGGCTTGTTGGAAACCCGAGGCGGAGGCCATTCCCCAGTGTTCTGGGTGCATGGGGGAGGAGCGAGCAGTATCTTCTAGTTCATCTGCCCAGAAGAGCCCCTGGGAAAATGTGTCCCAGTGGAGAGGACATCAACTTTTTCTCATTCTCAAAAAGGTCCTGCTCACACGTGAGGCACCTTTTACCTTTCCCAAAGGTTTCTGGGCTGCACTGGGAAAGCAGGGTCTCCTGCTTACATGATTTTCCAGTTCCTTCTCTTTTACATTTCTCCCAATGCTCTGCTCATGTGCCCATTTTTCTCAGTTCTTTTTGACTCGTTCTTCAGTTTTATTTCCAATGTCCTAATCAATGCTATCCCTAATTAGCTCCTTCCGGTGCAGAACACAGGCACAATTCAGAAGTAGTTCTTCCCAGTGATTTCTCTGGCCTGGTTTCTTCGTTGGTGTTCCTCTCTTTGTCGTCTTCGGGCATTCGGCAGCCTCGTGCTCTCTCCCCATCCTGGCCTTCTGAGCCCCTCAGGGAGGAGACGATGCTCGTGGCTTCGCAGGCTGAGCACGGATGTGGCCAGCCCTCACAGCCTCTGCATCTTGAAAATCCTTCTCCCGCAGACCCTGGTCGCCCCCTCCGATGACCTCTCTCTAAGCCCACTTTCTAAAAGTACCTGGTGATGATCGTTTTAAAGTACGACCCCCTAATTCTCAAGAATTAAATACTGACTTATCCAACCGCCTGCCCCTGGTGTAAATTCCTACAAGTTTTGCCCTGTGTATGTAACAGACTTTCTCCATGAGTTTCAAATCCTCAGAACTCAGGTCAGTCCCTGGCGTGAAGAATAGGCTCAACAAATGTTTGTCAAACGAAGTGCTGATCCTCCTCCAATGCACATCTGCATTGTAATATGGACCAAAGTCTAAACAAAGGGAATAAGGCTCTGAATGGGGAATCTCAGTATTATCCCGGAAGGGAAACTGGAGCAGGTGTCATTGGCTTACCTTGTTTCTTGCCAAGAAGGTCAGGGGTGAGAGTGAGGCTCTGCCCCTGGGATAAACTATTTGATCTTCAAGACCCAGCATCATTAGCCCTGCGATTTACACAGTATAAGACGTGGGCTAGCACAGCAGAGGCCCCTGGGAGCTTGTTAGGATGCAGATTCCCAGGCCCCGCCCAGAGGTACTGACTCAGGAAATCTGGGGGTGGCGCCCAGCAAGCTGTTTTAACAAGCCCTCCCAGGGTGACTCTGAAGCCTGCTCCGGTGTGAGAACTGCTATCATAAGCATTTCTCGCTGGCCACCCCGTTTGTGCCGAGGGAATAAGGGTGTCAGCCCTGAGTTGATCACAGGGTCTCGGGGTTACGGATTCCCGCAGAAATAACTGCAGGAGGGCTGGCCGGGGGCTTCTCCCAGAGGCTGTGTTTCTGATGGGTCGAAACACAACTCAATTAAACAAAAGACACCTGAGAGATCCGTCCCAGACAAGACTTCCTTCTATGAGAATTACAAGAATAAATTAACTCCTAGCCTGTAGTTTTGCTCAGGATGAAGCAGGCCTTTGGTCGGGGTGCATGGGGCTTTGTTTCCGGAAGCCTTGTCTGAGGGAGGGCTGTCTCAGAGGGCTGGTGGCCCTCCGCAAGCAAACAGCTCAGCCCTCCGCCCCATCCTGCTGGACCTCTTTGGAGAGGGGCTGCTTTGTAGTGCCCCGATAACGAATACCGAGGTTCACTGCAGGACCCATCTTCAAAGGAAAAGCGAGACTGAAGTTCAAGGATAGAGAAAGAAAGTTCTGTAGTACTTCCTGAAATACCAAAGGACTTGCTGCTTGACTTTACAAAATAATCACAAGCTATTTTTAGGGTCTTTACTCACATGACACTTCATTTTTCAAAATACATTTAAAAATCCTTTTGGGGTTCGATTTGCAGAAAGCTGTGGCTTTTGACTGTAGGAAAGAAAGGGCTGCTCACGTCCGTTCACGGCTGCGGGATGGTGCAGCAGGCCCATCTGGAAAGCACGGCCCGCGTGACCTCCCTTCATTCCACACCCCTGAACTCCCAGACAAGCCCGGGCCGGGGACCCCAGGTGTCCTCGCCTTGCTGACGCTTTGGAGCCAGTTTGTACATTTTTGAAGGGAGAAACATCAATCATGCCCGATCTTGAGCCTGAGATTGATAAAAATTTAAGACCGCCTTAAGGAAAATAGTTCACTTTCGGTCACCTAGGACATTTAGCTGTCTGCCAGACATCGGCCTCCTAGCGAGCTCATCAAAGGGTCCTTGCAAAACAAACCGATTTCTGAGTCAGACAGGCAAGGACTCATTATCCATTAAGTAATTTATGGGATGCCTTTAATTTTATTTTCCATAAATCTCATTACCATAAAGTAACTATGTCTCCTTGAGTTTCCTAATTCCTAATTTGGAGCATCTTTGGGTTTCCTCTTTTTAATGTTTAAAATTCTCCGAATATATGTTTAAAGCATGATTTTTCCTTTCTGCGAGCGGCCTGACGTTTGAACATCCCCACTTCTATTTCTGGAGCTTGATTTAAAATAGCTCTCAGTGGGCTCTCTTCCCTGATCAATGACTGGCTATATCCCACACCTCTCAAATGCAGACGCCTGGACGGGAGATGGACGGGAGAAGCTGCTGGCTGCAGTGCTGGCCTGAGGGCCACTTGACCTCCAAGAGAGGGTGTAATCCTGTCCTGTAATCACAGTCACACGGAGAAGAGGTCCCTCACTGGGGCCTTCCCACAGGAAGCCCAATGGACCAATAAAAATATAGAAACTGGAGAGGCCCCACTGCAAAAGTAGAAAAGGACCTCCTTGACTTTTTGAAGAAGAGGAAGGAACGGCAGAAGTGACTGTCCTTAAAAAGATGTTTCCTTAAAGAACCTTGAAATGGGCTTCTTTTTAATACACCGAAAATATACATGAAATGGCATTCTGAGACTTCTGCAGGGTTTGGGGGTAAGAATCAATTTTTCGATGTGGGGTTCTGGTTGCCTCTCTAGCCTGACTAGCTGTGTGATGTCACCTGAGCTCTCCGAGTTCCAGCTTCCTATTTAGAATCAAGGGGTCGAAAACACCAAAGCCATAAACACATGTACTGCAACCAGTATAGATTAACTAGTATAAGTACTCTCTATGCAGTATTATCCCTTATCAGCATTAGCCATGTTATCTGTATGTCTAACATCTATGTGCATGTACACACAATCACACACACAACCACACACATACATATACACATAAGTGACAGGTGGAAATAACTTCCACTCACAAAAAGTCATAAACTTCTATAAAGTAAATGAAGTCTAAATAACGGAAAGTAGAAAGGTCCTTTCTATGAAGTTGGTACACTCTAGGAAGTCCTTCCCAAAATATTAGGTAGACCAACTTTTGATGGATGCTCTTTTAAGACTACTTCCAGCCCCACATCCATTCTAAGCAGAGAAAGAACAAGGCTAACAATAATGCCTTCATCTTGCATGGTACTTTTCTTCTGTGGAACACACTTTCAAATACATTTCCCTAGGGAAATCAAAACACAGGCCACGCCAGGCCACCATCGCGGGTCTGATAAGCCAACATTCAAGACAATAGTAATTAAAGGAGAAATTCCCATCCCCAAATTTTCTCTTGTATCTTAAAAGGCAAGCGAAAGATTCATAAAATCCAGGTCTCATTTTAACACACAAAAATTTCCAGTCCATTTTCACTGCAGTTTCCAGGAATGGGCAGAGAAAGAAATCCCATCTTTAATTAGAAGAGGAGAAATTTCTAAATATACTCCTGAAACGACAGCCAGATATAATATATTCAACACACATTTGTATTCAAATTATGTTTTTTCACTGTGTCTGTGTTTTCTATCTCAACATTTATAATTCAGTTAGGAGACGCTCTTATGAGAATAAAAGCAATTGTATTAGATATCATTTAAGACTGACCGCACTTACCGGTTTCCTGGATGTCCAGGACCCAGTGGCTGCAGTCAGAAAAAATGATTATCGAGCTGCAAGCTGCAATCCAGCTCCTGAGTTCCCAGAGAAGTCTTTGTCAGAACTTCCATTTCCTTCTCCGGCCACAGCCCTGGTGGACGGGACTGCTTTTCAGCTGACCTTTTCCCTTCTTTCTCTGCAATATTACCAGCCGAATGGCTATCTTATCTATCAAATGCCAATCCTTCCTTTTTGGACAAAAGTTTGTAACATAACTTTGATGATCACCAAATGATAATGATAAATCACAGAGCCAACAAGCTCACATGTTGTAAAAATCCATATATCACCACACTGAAATATAACTAAGATGTCAAAGGAAGTTAACGTTTAATAAAACAAATAACGTGTATTTTGAAATTTCAGTGCTTAGGGACACGTATGTTAGAAGACAGAATGAGGTGGTCAGATGCTCACCCTTGCATGCATATACCATGATTTTGAGTGGGACAGGCGCAAATGAAGACTAAGAGGTATGACGAGTAACGTGGCTTTTCAAAATGTCAAACAATTCCTGTTACAGTTCCTATCAAGTTAAAAGACCATCTTGCCTCAACTTACATGGTCGTTGCCTTCCTTAAAAATAGTTATTTTAAAACTGTCTAAAAAATAGAAAAATTAAATTAAAAAGATAGTTTGTGCAAAAAGCACAGTTAAGATCTTGACTCAGATCACTACGAATAGTATTTTTATCTTAAATGTCCAGCGGGACACTCAAAAGTCACCAGCCACAGGCCGGTTCTTTGCCCTAGGGAGTCACGGACATTGCAAGATGTCAACATCCTTCATTCGCTCCTGCCCATTGCATTTTCGAGACCTCCCTAGTCATCTGGACAATGGGGAAACAATGTTTCCTTAAATTTCCAAAGAAATGTTTCCTTAAATTTACAGGGTAGTACTGTCTCCATTGAGAACTCTGCCATAGGTCTGCCTAAGTCTGACTAAGTAGCCTCAGGTATAAACTATCAGGATCATTAGCATAGTAGACACCGGGGAGCCCCAGAGGGATCTAGACAAGACCCCAGCTGAAGGAAGCTCTCTCTGTTAGATTCACCCAGGATGCATTAGAATGAGAAGGTCTCCCAGGCGGTTAGGCTTGGTTAGAGATTATAGCAATGGTCCAGAAAAGAGGCAGAATCGAGGCAGAAAATAATATTGCAGTACTGAGAAGGAAAAGGAAGAGGGTGTGGGCTGGGGTAAATTCGTTAGAAACAGACAATCTTTGGGAATGAAGAGAGCAGGGAAGAGATTAGTCAAAGAGGACTTCAAAATTTGGGTCCTGTGTGGACACTGATGTTCTGCCCAAGAGGAAGGATGTCAGGAGTGGAAGCTATTTGGAAATAGGGGCATCAAGGTTGAAGAGAGATGGAGAGAGATTCGTGTTTGTATCTACGTCCGTGTATCTGTCCAGGGGAGACATGAGAAAGGCTTGAGCAGAGTCAAGGACTGTCCGTTCAGTTACTGAGAGGTGACAGACAGAAGAGGAGCAAGCAAAACCACAGAAAAAGAATAACGAGAAACAAAAGATCTTTCGAATATTGCTGCATCAAGGGCGCTGGAGAGAGTTTCAGAGCCCCAAGATGGAGGGAGTGGCCAGAAGGGTCCACTGCCAGGAGGAGGCCATGGGCACGTGGACAGACGTCATCATGAGGATGTCACTCCTGACTCTCCAGGTGGCAGTTTCCCTCATTCACAGTTGGGAGGAGGGGAGGGGAAGACAGCTGGGAAATGAATGCTCAGTGACAGGAGCTCTTTGGAGTATGTGGTGTTGCAAGAACACCATTAGCAAAAGGAGAAGTTTTGAACTCTCTTTGCTTCACAGTCTGATGGGAACTGATTACCTGCATGCTCCTAGGGAGGTGACCCATTGTGAACCCGGGCTTTGGCCACAGAATTGAAAGGCTGCACTAGGTGAAGCCCGTGGGGGAGTGGGAGGGAGCTTGCTTCTCCCGTCTCACTGCCAGCCTTCCCTTTTTTTTCCTGAGTGGAAGCAGGGAAACACAAGAGGAGTGTGGAGAAATGGCAGGACAGAGCTGTGGGCCAGAGCGCTGGAAGTGGCCCAGAGGACGAGGAGGGATGCGCCCACCAGCTCCAGCAGAGGCCCCTCGAGGAAGAAGATGGTCATTTCTCAGCTGCGGGGCTGAAAGGAGGTGGGAAGTGAAGGAGACAGCCTGGTTTTCAGCAGGAGAGCAGGAAAGTGAAATGGGACTGCTTTTGTCTCATGGCTCCCGCCCTCCGAGTCTGATAGGAGATGTTCTACCTGCCCAGACAGGCAAGTGTGGGCCTGGGGCTTGCAGAGAGCTCTTGAAGCTTCGGATGGCTCTTGTAGGCAGGCAGCAGAAGAGATGAGATCAAGCCAGAGAATGTCAAGTGACCCAGGAGGCAAGACCTTGGTGCGAGAACACGAGCTTGTTCTGAAAATGAAAGTATGGTTTTGTCCCTTCCTCCATCTGCCCTTGGCATCTGAGAGCCAGGGCAGAGACGGGATGCGGTCCATTTCAAAAGTCAAGGCCATGGAGTCAGGACAATTTAAAGCAACAAGAAGGCCTGAGTGCCAACAAGAATACCCGTGGAGGTCACTGGTCTGCTCTCTGAGAGGGTGTGTGTAAGAAAGCACCTGGGTGTGTACAGTTTCTCGGGGGTGGGTGTGAGTGACGTCAGAAGCGGGCATGGTGGGTATCTCCCCCCCTCCCCAAGAGGGACTGGGTCAGTTCCTGTGTGCTCTGGAAATGAGAGACGAGCCAGTGGCTTCCCTGAGCCTGAGCGGCCGCATGAAAAGAGCCATGAGAAGTGCCCACATCTCAATGGGCAGAAAAAGGCAGATGCTTAGAGCGGACTGACTGATTCCTGGGACATCTTTAGTGGGGAGATAAGACCCAGGTACTGACTTAAAACAAATATTTGTTGAAGACCTTTTGCCAGCATGTTTTTGAGGTGAAAGGTCCTAAAACTGAGAGATCAAAGGGTGTATGCCCGGTGGCCAGTGTTCGCTGGAGGAGGCGGAGGCGAGCAGAGCTGCGGCTGGTGAACGTGGAGGGGGTGGGGAACAGGCTTGAACATAGGCGGTTTGGTTGCAAAATCCACCTGGCTCTGTTTCGCCATTGTCTCCCCCAGTTTATGGCTCTAAGCCCACCAGACAGTGACGACTCCCCAGAGTTGGGCCCTTTCCCTGGGTCATCTCTGTCGCCTCTTCCTTCCCCTTCCTCCCTCTCTCTGACAGCCCACATCCGATCCATTGGGAGGTTCCTCTGGCTCTACCTTTCTAACAGATCTCAAATCTAGCCCCGTCTCACTACCCACATGACGGCCACCTTCCTCTAAATTATCATCATCTGGGTGACTGTGACAGGCTCCTAACCAGTCTCCTCTGCTTCTCCCCAGACCCCACTGCAGTCCCATCTCAACACGCTATTCTGGGAGACCTTCTGCCAATGTGATCAGATCATGTCACTTTTCTGCTCGGGAATTCCCAATAACTCCCCACTTCCTGGGTGTGAAAGCCAAGAGCCAAGAGCCTATACTGACCACATGAGCTGCCCACCTTAAGCCACCCTTCCTTGCTTGGGGCTGGCCCTTGAGCAGCAAACATTGGCCTGCCCCAGGGCTCTGACCTCTCTGTTCCCTCTACTGAGAATGTGCCTTCTCCCAGATAGTCATATGGCTCAGATGTCAGCCTATAGGGAGGCCTTTCCTGATGTAATATGGTTTCAGTCCTACCTCCTCACTCTGCCTCACCCTGCTTTATTTCCCTCCAAAGTCCTTATGTTTATTAGATCCTCACAAATATGCTTACTTATCTTTTCAATTCCTCCCCCAACCAGAATGGAAGATCTGTGAGGGCAGGTCTGTATGTATCCCCAGCAGCTAGTGCAACACAAAAACTTTAGGACATAGTAAGCACTTAGGAAATATTTGCTCAATGAGTGTGTGGATGAATGGACAAATAAATGAATGAATATAGTACACAGCTCATAGTTTGTGCCTGCTTTGTGGTTCATTGTGTTCCATCCTCATGATGTGATTTGAAATACTCCTCAACCATTGTTGTTATTATGTCTCCGGGACTCCAATTTCTTAGCTTTAAACTAGAGGGGGTGCAACAAATTTTAAGGCCACTTCTGCCCTTAAAGTTCTGTGATTGTACGGTGATTGGCAAGGCTGACTTAAGGAGAGATGTATTTTTAGGAACTCTTCTGGAAATCTTATCAGCTCTGCTGGGTTTGGCCTAGATTTGTTAGCAGGCTGTTTGAGCTGTGAGATCTAACAGGAGCATCTGTATGGGGGTGGCGGGGAGGCATTTGCAGAGACCACTGTGTTCCTGCTCCAGAGTCCAGATCCAAGGGAGCACCCAGGTAGGGGAGAGAAGTGACCAGGCTTTGCACTGAGCACCAGGATGGAGCAGGTGTTGAATACTTAAGCTCTAGTCTGCAAAAAAGGACATAGATCTAGGGTCTTGGCACCCCAGAGGTTTAATACTTCTTAACATCTTCTCTTCAACTAGAACAGCACATAGAATGTTACTGTGCACCAAGAACTCACCAACACCCCCAGCCCAGTCTTCATGGGTATGGTGGCAGGAGCAGCTATAGTCTCAGACCTTACAGGAGGGTCTCAAACTTTCTGAATGGGAGCAATATTGGCTCCTGAAGGCTGTCAGCAGAAAAGTTTGCTGGAAGTGGATGTGAATATGTTTCTTAATAAGAGTGGGCTCCGGGCGCCTGGGTGGCTCAGTGGGTTAAAGCCTCTGCTTTCAGCTCAGGTCATGATCTCAGGGTCCTGGGATCGAGGCCTGCATCGGGCTCCCTGCTCAGTGGGGAGCCTGCTTCCTCCTCTCTCTCTGCCTGCCTCTCTGCCTACTTGTGATCTGATCTCTCTCTCTGTGTCAAATAAATAAATAAAATCTTAAAAAAAAATAAGACTGGGCTCCAAGGGGTGCCATATATGGCCCTAGAGTTCTGTAGCAAGCGAAGGCCCAATTTTTGAGCCACATGGACCTTCAACACAACATACTCTGGAGTTTTGACATATCTCTGAAGGCAGACCAGAGAGAGAAAATCTTCCTCTGCCCTCGTCCCCTGAGACAGTGGCCATAGCCAGGTCCCCTTCTTCCTGAGATGTGGAATCCAGAGGTTGAATACACTCCAGAGAGGTTCTGATGGGAAGAATCTTCTAGTTCTATCTCTTCACATCCAACCCCACCCCACTAACTCTGCAGAACATGGTTATTCTGGCATGGAACCAGATATGGGATATGTAGATTAGACATTCCAAAGGTTCAGAAGACCCCAGAAGGAAGCAGAATGCTACCGGTTTGTTTGAACACTATGAAAAAGATAACCACCAGGGTCAGACATGCCAGGGCGATGGTATTTCATTAATATTCAACAAAATAGAAATTTCTCTATAAAGCACCGTTGACTTAAGCAGAAAAGAAGAACCCAGAAAATCAGGATGAGGGAGTGGTCCATCTATTAAAACAGGATTTTTAATGTCATTTCACTCACCCTAGAAGTTGAAAAAAAATCAATTTCCTGCCATAGTTTTTAAAATCGCTGTGGACAAGGAATGACTCAAGCCCCAAGGATAAAGCAGGTTACAGAAATGAGTCTGAGTCAACGATTCCTTCCTCTTATCTTTCAGGAAATTGAACTAACTGCTAGAACCGAAATCAACAACAAATATTTACTGCACTTAAAACCAGGAGCTCTGAGTAATAAAAAAATAAAATAATAAAATAAAAGGACAAACCTGGCAACAAAGTGCATATTCTATAAAAACGTAAGGCACTCTGATGTAACCCAGGTGGGGATCATTAGGTAACAGGATGCTAATCCCTGGAGGCAGGTAGCACCACAGGCAACCTGTCAGATCCAGCTTCCTGGGCCTGTTCTTTCCTCCGCACCCTTCCCCCCGCCCCAGCAGACGGGTCTCTCCTCCCAGGCTGATCACCACGCTGGCTCTGCCTCCCCGCTGCCACCAGTTGACGTTATTTCTAAGCAACTGGCACCCGGTTGCTGTGTCACCATGGCAACAGCGGGCCACCACTCGGAGGAGTGCAACCGGGAAACTGGGGGAAAGGAAAAATAAGTCACGGGCTCCGCTGCTCCTGGTCACGAGCAACTTCGGAGGGGGCCAATGTGCTTCCCATTCTGTGGAAGGGGAAACTGAGGGGCCAGCGCGCTCCCTCATTCCTGCAAAAGGAGGAGCAAAATGCAAAGCCTGAGGATCACCGCCTACACCTGGGGCTTTGCTCCCTTGTGACACGGCCATGTCTGTAAGAGTTCACGGTGAGGGAACCAAACAAACCAACAAACCAACAAACGACAAACAGAGGGGGGTGCTTTGGTATTACATAGATTATAATCATCAGACGTCTATTTTAACGTACAAAAGGCTGCTCTCTCAATGACATATTTTGCTTTTTTCCCCCCAATATGCAATTCTGATTTAAATGTACCTACTTTTGCTTTCCGGGGTCTAACGACCTGTGGACTTCACTGGGTTCCTTAATCTCTTCTACCAACGGCATTTCTCTCGAAAACGTATCCATTTTCCTTTAAGTGTTTTTTAAGAGGCATACTGCTGAGTTGGAAAATTAATAACCTGGCATAACCTGTGATACCACCCTCATGACAAGCTCTCAAGTTACTTGTTCATTATTTTCCAAAATGATTTTATCACCTGCGCTCCCATGTGCCTACTTCAATGCTCTTCTAAGGCTGCTTATTCCTCAAACTGGTCTGACCTCCTTCTCTCTCAGAGAGCCAATAGTTTTGAGTCAAACCAAATCTGACAAGATAAAATGAGAGAGAGGGAAAAAGAGAGTCTGAACAGTACCTTTTCTGATATGCAGATGATCACATGGTCACTCCTATATCCCAGTAACCCCCTGAAATTTTGGGCATTAATAGTGTGTATGAAAAAGCCAACTTGTCCATATAACACTGCTTTTACATGTAAAGCATTATTTTGCTAATGAAGTCTCTTTTTAACTGGGGTGAAATGCAAACTAATTTTTATGATTATAATAGAACTCTATGTGCAGACGTAAATGATGTTTTGCTTACGGCCATATAATCAACATGACTTTCTTAGGATTTAACAAAAGCGTGTATCTAAATGAGAAACGTAGGGCTCACTTAAATCCACAACTGTTAAGAGTCAAGAGATGCAGTCTGCTCTTGCGCGAACCACTGAACTTGAAACTTCCATTGTCCCATCTTTACTGGCTTGTGGCCGAGACCCAAGAGATACGCCGTCTATGAAGAAATCTGGAGGACTGGAAGCGGAGCCCCAGTAGAAGGCATCTCATCCCTATTTCTTGGTTGACCCAGAGCGGGAAGATTGCAACACGGACGGTGGAAATTTCAGTGGAGGCCACGTTGATAACCTCTGCAGCACTTGGCAGAGATGATCCTGTCTGCACTACTTTTTTCCCAGTAAGAATGACTCAGCAGCAGAAAATATTTATGAAGCTTGGCTACAACTTCTTCACGGTGCTGACTGCTTGAACTAACTCCCCATCAACTCTGAAATTTATCCAGCTTCTCAAAGGGTAGTTGCTCTATTTTCAGAGAACCACTGAAGATGGAGATCTTGTCCTCCAGTCAGCAATTTCAAGGGTTCACTCTTTATGTGTCTTAGGCCAATGCTTTAGCTTTTCCCATGGCTTCCTTCAGAGGGAAAAGCATTTTGGTTACCAGGAGTTAGGGAGAAGATGGAGTGCTTGAACACACAAGTCCTTGGGTAGGTTGCTGACACTTCACAGGTAACTAGCTCACTCATCTCATCCCCCACCGAAAATGCATTTAGCTCACTAGATCACAGGCAGTTTCTAGAAGGAAAGGGCCATCAGCACTTCTTTGTCCAAAGTGGAAAAGTGTAAGAAGTAAAGGCTTTCTGAAATATACTTGACTACCTTGGGGAGTAGCCTAATTGCCTAATTGTCAGCAAATGGGTAGGGCTGGCAGTTAGAAAAGCTGAGTTCGTTTTTACGCAGTCGCAGGGAGATTTGGGGTGAGTCACAGTTCCCCTCTAGGATTCTGCTTACCCAACCATGAAAAGGAGATGATGGACCAAGCAATGGTTGTCAGACTCAGGTGAGTAGCCACACAGCCGAACGCAAACATATAGTGTAGGGGTGCCTGGGTGGCTCAGTGGGTTAAAGCCTCTGCCTTCAGCTCAGGTCATGATCTCAGGGTCCTAGGATCGAGCCCCACATTGGGCTCTCTGCTCGGCGGGGAGCCTGCTTCCTCCTCTCTCTGCCTGCCTCTCTGCCTACATGTGATCTCTATGTCAAATAAATAAAGTCTTAAAAACAAACAAACAAACAAACATATAATGTAGCTTATGAAAGCATCAATTTCACTAAAAAAAGGTTGGGATAAAAGGGAAAGTCAAATAACTTCAGGGGGTAAGTAACTTTGAATTTTTTATATTAGAGCAGACATACACAGTGGAGTAGAAAGTACTATTTAGAGTCTTCAGATAAATAAGAAGCCTTCTTCTGTCAGTCGTTCTCAGCCTCAGGAGACCAACTCCTCTCTACTATGTTGTAAGGATGCCTCAGTGGAAACACTCAAGAAATACTGAACAACAGGGTCTCTAGGGCCACCTCTGCCTTGGACACACTAGGAGTCATGTTTCTTGCCTAGCAGTGGCAAAGATCTTTAGGGAGACACGGGTGACCCCGTGGGGTTTGCTTTGTTAGCCTGCAGCAGAAACACAAAGTTAAAGCTCAAGATTTCATCTGAATCGCTAACCCTCCTTGGAGAACAAAACAGTGCTTCTCCCGATGATTCCCGTGCCTAAAATGATCACGAGGACATACTTCGGATTTAGTGTCACAACTTTGGGGCTGGGAAATCTAATGTACTCACTTATTTACTACAATATCAGAGCCAGCCAAGGGCACCTGGGCTGTTCATGTCACTGAAAAGTTGCATTCATTTGGTTTCAATTGTGTTTCCTCTCACTTGACAAGATCAATCTTGCTTTAGGAAATCCATCAAATTGACTATTTTTCTTAGGAGTCCACGCAGTGACTGAGGATAATATGTATTTGGAATTGCAGACCACCTTATGTCCCTACAAGTATAAGAATTAAATATTAAAGGAATGACTAGATTTTGAGTCAAAGAAGTAAAAAAGGCAAGTTCAAGTCAAATGGTTAGACTGAAAAATACATTTTCAAAATAGAGGCAAATGCTTTGCAGAAGGCATTTTAGAGATAAGTTAGAGTCAATGTGTTAGAGTAAGTTGATAAATTAGTTTTTGTTTTAATTTAAACTTTTGCAACCAAAGTTTTCATGAGCTACTCCTGGAATATTACCAAATACCTTCCTTTTTATCATATTGTAACAAAATCTTCCATCATGGTAAGAAAATTAGAATACCTTATGTTTTATTTTATTTTTAGTTATAGATCATGGTTTATTTTTCAAAGAGAAATCATAAATATTAACACATTTGGAGATGGTTCAGTGTTATAATATTTTAATCTAAATATCTAAAATGATTCTTACTCAGCAACATTTATCATTAAAAACTTTATATGCTTGAAAAATTTTTCTTGGAAAACTCCTAAGAAAAGTCTAGTACATTTTCGAGCATGTAAGCTTCCAAAGAACACAGTATGATAACTTCTCTAATAAGTATTAAAAGTAAGTATGGTGTTAGTATAAAAAGAAAATTTTTGTGCACCACCATTTTACAAAGGGAAGATTCCTAAAGGATTTTTTTTTTTTTTGATGAGCGTGAAAACCAGTAAACTTGAAACATGTTTACCTTTCCCACATTCACCTGTATAGCTGCGGACTTTTCTCAACTCAGGGGGAAAAAGAACTGGACAGGCAGAAAGGGAAGCCCTCTAGTAATGATGAACAGGATCCACAAGCGAGATTTGGTTTTACTCATGTCACAAGTGTTTGTTTTTCAGAGGATCAAGTTTTAGCTCATAAGCATATAATTAGTGTAATAAGAACTTAGTAAGTATGTAAGTACTCACTTGATCTCATTTAATCATGAACATTTTTGGGTGCAGTTAGGTGAGCAGCACTATGCATCCCTAGCAAGTTAAGAGGAGATTCTATAGGCTGGGGACTAGACTTCATCATTCTTCTGCTTTGAGCACAGAGTTCAAGAAATATTTGTTGAGTAGATGGATGGATGGATGGATGGATGGACGGACGGATGAGACAAAGCAAAAAAAAAGTAGTTGGCTCTCTTTAAATTTATATTTCAAACGTGTATTTTCTGTGAAGCAGGAAACTTATGGGCCATCAGTCTAAACGTACCACCCTGCATTTTTTAATATCATAAAACTAATATTTATGAGATACTGAAGTGTCTTGGATTTCAGTTAGAAAGATGAAACTTCTACTGCTGGTTGCTATAATTAGTTTAAAATTCCCTGAGGAAACTTGCATTCATGGCAGGATATAAAATACAGAGAAACCTCTGTCACTAACCATTTATTTTTGAGAATTTTCAGAAGATCAGCTGTTTAAATTTTTCTAAAAGACAAAAAATAGTGCAGCCGATCCATTAATATATAAGAGAAATATCTGGTGTAACTGTTGAGAAAGAGGAGAAAATGTTGTCATTATCTTGATTTGATGTGATTATATACCCAGAAAATTCAAGAGAATTAAATTTAAATCTCACAAGGAAAAAGTGAGTTCTGTGAAGCTGCCAGAAATGAGATAACTAAATAAAGTTAAATGGAACCAATAGTTTTCTTGTTTTCTAGAAATAATCAAGTAGAATATATAATAGAAATCACTCATAATACATATGCATAAAGCATAAACCAATTGGGAAAAATCTTATATGAAAATGTTTTGGACAGGGGCACCTGGGTGGCTCAGTTGGTTAAGCGACTGCCTTCGGCTCAGTCATGATGCTGGAGTCCCGGGATCGAGTCCTGCATTGGGCTCCCTGCTCCATGGGGAGTCTGCTTCTCCCTCTGAACTTCTCCCCTCTCATGCTCTCTCTCTCTCTCTCTCAAATAAATAAAATCTTTAAAAAAAAGTTTTGGGAAAAAAATTAATGAACTTTACCTAGAGATACAAAGTATCATTTTAAAACAATTGAGAGCTATTTCTAGATTAACATTCCTATCATTTAAAAGTACTAGTTCTTGCCAAATTAATTTATGAATTCAACACAGTTTTAATAAAGTCTCAAAGGGATATTTTATACTTGTTGGAGGAGGTTGTTTTGAGTATGGGAATGAACTTAATGACTTTGAGATTTTTCTGGAAGAAGAAATAGATGAGGACAGAACATAAATTTCATAAAAAGAATCATAATATATGGGATCGACCTTAGAAGAGGGATATATGTACTATCAATCAAAACCAATTAAAACTGTTTGTTACTGCTCAAGAGGACGCAGACAAATCAATGCAATTGACTAAAAGCATCTTGACAGAGATGTCAGTAGACCCAAGACCTCAGGATCCAAGATAGTAAGTACTACACATGGAGGAAGGGTGTCTTATTCGAAAGGAATTATTTAGGAAAACTGGGGAGAAAATGGAGGATAAATTGACTAAATGTGTTGAATTTACTTGTACTAGTCACCAAAATAAATTACATGTTGATTTGATTAAAAAGATACTCCACAAAAGGGCAAAAGAATGTATCGGGGAATCTTTGATAAGAAGCATAGAAGTCTTCCTGAGAATAAAAAACAACGCAAACAACAACAACAACGTCAGTCTGGTTTTAATGACTTCGATACATTTTAACTGAAAACTTTTGACTTCTTGGTACAATGTCAACTTGAGCACAAGGAGTTACCTAACTCCCCCACCCAAATCCCCAGTGAAATAACTACAGGTTGATAAAAATACAGAAAGAGAAAACTTGGAGTGCTAGAAATAGGGAAAATGTGTCAGTTTTATGTTTTGAAGTCTCTGTTGCTACTAGTTGTACTGAAAAACCCAACATTTTGCTGAGTAGCTACTCGAACCTGAAAGTCAGCGTTTCCGTGGTTTGTCTCCCTTGCGCAGTGGGAAAGGCGACAGCAAGGAGGCTTGGCTGAGTTGAATGCTTGGCATGAAGGCTAAGCAGAGGAAACGCTGGGCGGAGAGTAGGAGTCCCTAGGGCAAGAAACTGAAGCAGAGATGACACATCCGCTTTGGGTACCCCTTGGCTGGAATTCCCTCACGGCTACCCTGAGCCTGCTGCACCGCTGAACACAATCCAACTTACACCGAGGAGTCCACTGCTTCCTATCCGGGAAGACAATTCTACTGATAGTCAGGTGGTAAGTGGGGAGCAACAAAAAGATTTCTGTGCCTTGTCTTAAATAAAAAGAACCAAGCCTAGACAGACCTCTTTCCGATAAAAACAAACAAACAAACACTTAGACATGCAAAAAGAGCCAAACGACCCCAGTGGAAAGACTCTGCAAATTAAAAAAATAAAAAATAAAAGGGCAAGATGGAGAGCTCAAGGTTTATCATAAAAGAAAATGAAGAAATGTTAAGATAGCATCTTGCTTTGTGTTTTCGATAAAATTCAATAACGCCCATCGTTTCTTCATAAACTTTGGAACAGGGAAGTTAAGATGGTAAGAAGAGAAAACGGACTGAACTGAAAAGGGACTGAAAGAGGCAGGTGCCTGGATGGCATCAGAAAGAAAACTGAGGAAACCACCATCTCAGTAGCAAAATTAAAACCTTAATTTTATGCAATAAAGAGCACTGTCAGTGTACAAAATGGGGTCACTGAGGTGAAGAATACACTTGAGATGTATTTATACGACATAGAGAAAATGGAAAAAGAGGTTGAAATGATCCAAGAGCTGCTCACAGATACAGAGGTCAGAAAAACAAAAATCTAAACGAAGAATGACTCATGTCCTTGGAGAGATAAAAATAAAAGAACAGTTGAAATAGCAGAATTAAAAGATACAGACCAGAAAATCGGGGGAAGTGCAAAGGGAGCCAAGAAAGAAGAGACTTCCATGTCCTAGGCAAAGCCAACGAAAAGTTCTGAGAACTTAGAACATTCTAGTAATTAACTAAGACAAGGGAAATTTTCTAAAATTATTTAGCCCCTCTGCCCAAAGAAAGAGTTAACTACCAACAAATTGATTGGCTTCTCTCCTGCAGTACAAAACATTAAAACCAAGAGAAAAATGTCTATAGGGGGCACCTGGACGGCTCAGTCGGTTAAGCAACCTACTCTTGATTTCGACTTAAGTCATGATCTTGGGGTCCTGGGATCAAGCCTGAGTTGGGCTCCACACTCAGTTTGAAATTCTCTCCTTCTGCCCCTCCCCCACCTCTCTCTCTCTCTCACACACACACAAATAAATAGATAAAATCTTTTTTAAAAAGTTAATTGGCTTCTCTTTTGCTGTATAAAACACTAAAAGCCAATAGAAAAATATCTTGAAGAATGTTGAGGGAAATTATTACTCCAAATAACATACTCTGTCATATATTTCCTACATGAAAATAAAAAGAATTCTCCAATATTCAAGAGGTCAAAAAATATACGGTTCCTAGGAATCTCACTTTGAGGGATATATCCTACAGGAAAAACATCAGGTATGGAATTACATACTTATGTATCAGGATATTAAACACAGCATAATTTATGAAAGTAAAAAACTAGAACCATTGTCAATGTTAAGTGACAGGAAATGCCAAAATAAATTATTGTATGTCCATATTATTAGATACTAAGCAACTCTTAAATTCTAACAATGCAGAAGGTCAGATTCAAATGCTTACCATGTGATAGTAAATATTTTGTATCTTTTCTTCAGGAGGCAAATATTTTATCATCAGAAAATAAAATAAAATAAAAAACATTCAGAAAATTCTAAAAATGCCCCCTGGGCTTTTATGCTTGCAACCATGTCATTTCCTCATTTAAAACTGAACAATAGGTCAAATGTCATGAAGATCTAGAGATGATCATTTATAAAATGTGAGTGTACTTTCCAGACTGAACAACATAAAATGCAAGTCATTTATAAAATGTGAGTGTACTTTCCAGACTGAACAACCTAAAATGCAAGAAAGTAGTAAACTAGGGAAATCACATTATTTTGCTAAGTTTGGACACATTTTCGTTGATATGAACACTGCCCACTTAGTTGATACTATAAGCATATTGCATATCATAGTCTCTTGTCCAGGTTGCTCAGCAGAAGCTATAATAATAAGTGTGACTGAAAAATAAGTCACACGTGAAATACAGTTTAATATTTAAACAACTTGATGTTAATTTGAATAATTCAAACTCACAGTGAGTAGGTTGTGGTAGGGGGCTGGCCAACTTTTAAGAAAAGAGATTAAATAAAAGAATGAACAGAGTGACAATGGCTTGCAAATTGTAGCTTCCTAATATAGTAAAATTTGCATAACACTTTTCATAGAACTTGGCATAAAAATGTTAAATTATAACTCCTTATTATTACTTCTAATAATAAAACATAATTAATGTAAAATTAACCACTAAGGCACCAAATGAGACAGTTTTAACATTACATTTAAGGTAGGGCTCCACCTTCTCTTCACCTCCTTTGATTTTATAGGATTTCAGAATAAAAGGGGGGATTCTAAGGAAAAAAAAAACCATTATCTGGATTTTATTATTCTTAACAGTGATAGCGAACGTAGAGTTTCTTTTTGTATTTTACATGGTTAAAAATATGCTATGGCTTGATCCCTTTGGGGACTCAGAGCACATATGTTTAGGAGGGTTGGCTTAGGCTTGGGGTGAAGCACAAGTCCATGCTATCAGCAACCCGTAATCATTGTCTCTTCCTTTAATCTACTAAGCTATTCAACCATGTACAAGAGCCTCAAACACGTCTATGAAATATTATGAAAAGTAAATTGTTATGCAATGAGTAAATAATTACATGTTAAATCCAAGACTACTAATAAATATGGGAAGGAATATTTGCCAAGAAACATTGTTTCTAGTGCAACATAAAAACACTGAACTAGAATGAGACTGTCTGATGACAAATTATTTTAGGTTTAAAAAGTATAATGAAGGATTTGCTCTGTCGGCTCTGACACAGGCTAAATGTTTCCGAGATTTAGGTACAGCTATGTTTGGGGGTAGAAATCGCAGGTAGAGTAATTGGTCTGCAGATTCAAATATCAACTGCTTCTAAACTCTCTAAGGTACAAATAATAACCACCCCATCAAAATGTGATTAAAATACAGAGTAGGTGACATTGTTAATCTTCCAACCACTCTGCTTTCCTTTCTTTCAGCTATCTGACTAATGAATGAACTAAGAACATTTAGAGTTCTAAACCGTTTTCATATAAACAGTACCACTGGCTCAATCACCACGATACTTGATGTTTGAATCCACACATTCGTGTCCCAGATCGTATTATTGAGTTCAGGCAGTAAGCAAGAGAAACAGGAGAGAAATTATGCCTTCCCTAAGAGCTCTGAGAGGGACTATAGTAACGTTCTTCTAGAATTAAAAGCTGTCCTAGATCTTAGGAAATATCCCTTCTCCTGTCCCTCTTTCAAAGGGAATCAAAAGACAATTCAGAATTTTAAAAATCAGGGTAGCATACCATTTCAAAGAATAAAAAAAAAAGTCTCAGCCTGTTCTCTGATGGCTTTAATGGGATTCACATATAGCCAGGATTCAGATGCCCATTCCTCCAAATATTCTTGAACGTAAAGAAACAAACAAAGCATACTGCAGTTTTTAATGAATTATCTTTTTAAGAAACAAGGCGGACAATCTCAGAGCTCTCTCCATGTCATTAAAAATTTTCATACAATTATGATCATTAATATTATCACATGGTACTTATGGAGAATTTTATGGAGTGAATAAAGTGCTTCCAGCATCCAGTATCTCAATACATTTCAGAGGCAGACAATGGGTACTCAAAGTATTGGTGTGGAGACCATCAGCCTGCTCACTAAGAAAGAATTCCAATTACTAGTTTCATTATTGAGGCTACTCAACACTTTCTCCCCAAGATTACCAGTCTTGGTCTCATTCTGACCCTGCAAGTGATTCTGATTCGTGACTGCCCCCGTGCTATTTACAGAACAGCAGTAAGTATATTAAGAAAATCTACTGGCTTTGCGATAAAGCTGACGGTAACCAGCTCATAAAGCTGGTATCTGTGTCCTTCAGCAGGAAGGAAAAATCCCTTCTGGGGGAGCCCGTCCCGTTGTGTGTTTCGGCACAATAGCTCTCTTTTTCTTTACAGGGTCAAAAAATTCAGCAAAAGAAATTAATAAAAAGCCTTCTCAGAGAAAAAAGAAAGAAGGGAAAAAAAAGAAGTTTTTCTCTACCGCCAACCCCATACTGCCCCCTCCTACCAAAGGAGAGAGGGAGAATTTTAGAAACAGGAGTTTATTCACAGCACTTAACTAAAAGCAGACTTCCTCTGGATTAGAACTGCAATTTACATACTGTATAAAATGTCAGGATGATATTCTGGTTTCTTACACACACTGCTGACTTTATTGTATACTTTACAGTCTTTATCCTCCTATAAAAATGTACCCTTTCTAGGTTTAGATAATTTTCTAACATAAAAAGTAGGCATTCACGTCTTTTTTAAATAAAAAGGCAAAGTGGTTTGCAATACATGTTTGAAGTTCAATAGGCATTCACTCTATATAGACACACACATCTATATAAATCTACGAGCACACGAGAGAACGTGAGGGAGAAGGAGAGAGTGTGAGAGAGAAGGAGAGACAGAGAGAAAGGGGGGGAGGGGAAGCGGGAGGGAGAGGGAGAGAAATAGGAGTAGCCACAATTTATTGAGGACTCTTAAAATGCTGAAGTTCTAGAATTATTAGTCAGTACATAAAATGTCCCTGCAAAAGTCCTGTTTAAAAGTTGGCACAAGTGGCTTATGTTTAAACCCTGAACTCCACACAGAAATTTCAGCCTGCTTTAGAAGCTGGTTCCAACTTAAGCCCCATACTGACCTAACAGTTTAAGTTTCCTAAACCTCATTCGTCTTATCTATAAAATGGGACAATATTCCATATCCCTCAGGGAAGTTGGGAGGGTTAAATTAGAAGAAAAAAAAAAACTTCCTTTTTTTTAACATTTTGGAAGCAATTGTCAAGGTGCCTAGAACATTAGGGCAGGTGCTTTAAAAAGAGTTTAGTTCCCTTCCTCTGTCCTGTTTGTTATTTGTTACTTAGCTTTGGAATAAAAAGAAAACTGTGGTGATCTGTGGACCTGGCCCTGAGTTTCAGACTTGTTTTAGTGAAGGGAAACGAGCACTTGTTCACTTTCTTTCCAAAAAAACGTAATGACTCCACATGAAATTAAAACGAAATATCAAAATACCATTTCCAAGGCCTCGTTCCCGTCTAAGAGCACCCTGTACTCCATTCCCCAAATATCATATTCAGTAGAAAGAAGGGTCACAAAAATATTCTGTTCTTCAAACTTAGGAAAAATAAAAATACATTCACATAGCTCTATTAGTAAATTCAATGTACTTTCCTCACTTAGGGTTTCAGTGAATTAAGGGAGTCCAATGACTACCATTCTACTAGAAAGAACCTTCAACTGCTGGATTCGGAGCCACCCAGAAACTAACCAGCATCGCGGAAGTTACTATCAGTTTGCAGTCTATTCTGGAGATGATTTTGTGACAAGGCCAACTGTGCAGGACTTCTGAACCACCCAGCCCAGGGTAGCAAACGGATGTCACTCAGCTTCCCTCTTCCCACCTTGCCCATCCACAGCAGGCATGACTAATCAATCCCGGCACTTTCTCCTTATGAATCTAGTCTTGGCACTGGAAAATTTCTCAAAACAAGTTTCCAGGCAGGCAGCCACCACCAACCGATCAGAGTTCCCTTGTGAGTTGAAACCACCCCCAGACTAGGCTAAAGGTTACCTTTGAATTGCTTATGAAAAAAAGGGGGCAGAGGGGGTGTGCTTGCTGAATGAATTAACAGTCTTAACATCGTTCTAATGGGATTATTTACCCTACTTACGAGACCAAACTTCTTAGGCATTTCATTACCATTCATTTAGATATAAATACCTGTAATACTACTTATAAATCCTTCCTATCTCTTCATTAATAAGAACTTCTTAAGAGCCATTATGAGAAATACTCTTGGCCAGTTCAAATTGCTGTATGTCGTTATAATTAATAAAAGTGTACATCTGCATGAACAGTCTATAATTCAGGACCTTTAGTAATTAGGCTGATACGGAGTTTTATTATATTTCATCTTCATTTTCTATAGTAGTGGAAACATGGATGCCTACCCCAGTGCAGACCGGGTATCGTTCGCCCAGATAAGCCTCTGTTTTCACGGGCAGTGTAAAGATGTACCCAGAACTGATTTCTTCAAAACAAGCACTGTGAAACAAATGTCTGATTCTTTGGCCAGTGTGCACCAGCAGCAAAACAAACAGGCCATTATATTTGTGGCAAAGAATGAGATTGCAAAGTCAATGAGGAACAAGGCGCATTATCAGCTGGTCTGCATTGTAAGACAATGACACAAAAGGGCCGTTAATACACGAAAAAGCCAAAGTTTCATGGCTCTTGGTGAACATCGATGGTTTGGGGGACCATCCTGAATGTAAGTTGACTTGTCTCTATTAGTTTCCAGATTTTTCTTAGCTTTCCCGATCCTGA
Organism: Ailurus styani; assembly: GCA_002007465.1. Classification (NCBI taxonomy): domain Eukaryota; kingdom Metazoa; phylum Chordata; class Mammalia; order Carnivora; family Ailuridae; genus Ailurus; species Ailurus styani. The sequence continues at coordinate 6,478,724 of LNAC01000006.1, forward strand.
TCTATTCAGCAGTGTTATTGGGCACTGGCCTCCTGCCCCCCGCCCCCACCATCCCAGTATCCCTCAATTTGTTGCTTTCAAAATTACAGCCCGCGTTTATTCCAAACAGCTATAAAAAGTTATGCAAGCAAATTTAAATTCATTTCAAAGATCTTTACAAGTGGTTTTTTTGTTTTTCAGGGCGTGGGGTAATATTTGCAACAAACTACACATAACTAAATAAGCACATTGGAATTTTACAGGCATTTCTATGACCTGATCCTGTAAATCAGTCTTTAAACTATGAGGAATTTTGAAACCACCATTATCCAATGTCATGTGAGATGAACTGTGTTTTTATTTCGTCATTTGTCGCCAGTGGGGAGGGCAAAATACTGTCCATGCCCTGGCTAAGGGAAGGGTGTGATTCCTGCTCCTGCCTTTTTGATGCTATGGGAGACAGATGTGAGAACAAGGAGGAATCTTTGGACAAGTTTTTACTCTACCCCCCTTTTTCCTTGCAGCTTCTGATGAATGATAACAAAACAAGATCCATGCTAGAGGATAAAAATCTCCCTAAATATTCAGCCTTATCCATGCTGAATAAAATAGTTTTTGTTTCCGAACATTCACATTATGCTGTTTGCTGGCAAATTAAATCTTAATTCATGCGTTTTTCCCTTGAAGGGTTGGGAGGAAAAAAAGCAAAAAGAAAAAAGAAAGGAAAGGAAAGGAAACGAAACAAAACAAAAAAACCCCTAACTGCCTATTAGTTTTAGTTTATAGATGAGGCTTGATAAGCCTCAGAAGCCCCTAATTAGAAGGAACATGCTAATTAGAAGGAGACTGTGACACCCTTCTCGCCTTTCTTTGCTTGCTGCCCTTTGGTGCGTCTCCACTGCCCTGGAGAGCCACTCGTGGCCCGCTCCGCCCCCCTCTCTCTGGTCCTCATGTCCTTGGAGTTGACCTTGGTGCTGTTGTGTCTGGCTAGCACATGATTTAAGGACCCTAATTTCTCATCCCCGAGTAAACCGAAAATCTATCTACCTAAACCGCAGTGGAACTGATGTGTTCGGGAGCACAGTCTTGTGATCACCTTTGTCTCCTACGTCCACTGTGCAGGGCGGCCACGGGTCACCGCTGCAGACAGTCACCTGGGGCAGGACGGACGGAGGGCGCCCGACACGTCCCCTAGCTGTGGGGTCCGGGCAGAGGCAGACGGAGAGAGAACACCAGGGAGGCTCCTTCACGGGGAGCACACTGCTGGGCTCCAGGACCAGCGTGGAGCCCTCCTGGGTCCTGCATTTTGCCTTCCTGGGGCAACACCTTTGGAGGATGACATCAGCAGAAAGGACTCCACAATACGTGCCACTTACAGTAGCGTCCCCACAGATCCAAGCTTAACTGTACTCAAACTGTCAATCAGGCAACACAAAAGAGAGGAAAGAAAAAAACACAAAAAACGAACCCACAAATCCTGCTCATTCCAGGCTTTTTAACAACTCATAGGTGCCCCCCACCCCAGGGGCTCTCCGGGCCAGGGAAATTCCTATTTCTTATGGTGTTTCCTGAAATGAATGCTCCTGTTTTAGTCCCTAAGGTACTTGGGCACTGGCGATGTCATGCCTGTTTCTGAGTTCCCCGTGGGGCACCAGGCAGCGCCAGGCTGCACCCTAGAGAATCAAAAGCTCGTGGAGAGGATTATATTTTGGATAGAGGATGGAAGGTAGCAAAGCTGGGGATGCCACTGCTGTCTGGCTGGGGGGCCTGCATGGAACATGTCTCTGAGCCTGTCAGGGAGCCTCCGCCCAGTTGGCCAGCCGAGCAAGGGCCCTGAAGAGACATGGCTCTTGGGCACAGGCTGTGCCTCACTCAACTGCCTGATGGAACCTGAAGCATAAGTGAGATTTACCCATAAAGAGACCAGAACCTTGGAGCCCAGTGCCTGCTCCCCACTTTTTCCTACATCCAAATACCGTAAAGCACAAGCAAGAGCACAGGGAATCGCCTTTTGGGTTCCCAAGGACACATCTTGTAATCGAAGTTTCTAGAAGTCTAAGAATGTAGGGAGTTTTACAAAAACCCAACCCGTTTCACTGCAGCCAGCCCTTTCTCCAGGTTGTGGGGACACAGGCCCAGCCTTTCCCTGGAGCTAGCTTCAGGAGGCATTGGAAGTGTCCCGAATCAGGCAATTTCCTTTCCGTGGAACCCCATGTGTGCACACAATACGAGCTCATTTCCTCCTATTGGCTTTTGTTTGAACTGTTTCCTTTGATACAGGACGTCTTCCGCTCCCCTTGGCGGTTGTCTAAATCTAGGCATCCTTCTCAATTCAAGAGCCACTCCAACGGGAGTCAGGCCCCACTGGCCACACTCCGACAGCTTCTTCCTCCCTCCTGCCTTCCATTAAGCATTACGTGTCTGGGGCCCCCCATCCAAACTGGGTTCGTCCCAGGGGTCCTCACCGGCTTCGCAGTGTGCACCTGTGTGTGCCCACGTGTGTCCTCACTCCTCACCACGGCTGCTGGCTGCCAATCAACTTTGTTTTGCTTGCTTTACGTACATCAGTGTACTAGGCACACAGTTGGATTTTAATCAGTGCTTTCTGAATGGAGGGAATGAGCATTTTGAAAATGATTCACAGTGGATTTGCAGATTTGCAGATATACTTTGATTTGGAAACATTTAGAAATCTTTCTCAAGTGAAAGCTGAAACGGAGACTTTTCTATCCCAGAGTATCATAAATTTCTCTTTGTACCCCATCCTCTATTTTTGTATTTCTTTTTTCATTTTCTGTCCTTATTTCTCCCTGGGTGCTGGTCAAATAAATGGACCATACCACACTTCTTTCGTGTGTGTGTGTGTGTGTGTGTGTGTGTGTGTGTGTGTGTGTGTGACCCAGATCTCAGGCCCGGAGCACCAGCACCTAACTTGGCGAAAATGTCTCTGTGGCCGACGGGTTCTCAGAAGGAAGAAAAGGACACCCCACCCTGAGTCTCCCAACACAGGCAACTGGGTCACTACGTCCAGGAAGGAAGGAACGCACAGTTGCAGGAAACACCTTGGAGCAATCCTTGCTTATTTATTCTCTAAGCCACAAAGGGCCAACCTTTCCGCAGGGACCAGAAAGTCAGAAAGGACTGGCAGATGTCAGGATTGTTTCTTGGCCCCAGAGGAAATTCATTCATTTATTCATTCATTTCCAAAAGTTTAAGTTCAGGAGTTTGGTCCCAACGTGAGCCAGTTACCATCTGCTTGAATGACCTAAAAACGGCCCGAGTGGGGACAGAATCGATTTTATCTGTGCCAAAACAGCTCAAGGCATGGGCTGTCAGGGAGCTGGGTCAAGTGCTCCATTTTCACACATGCATTGTATGCAGCTTTCCAAACATGGCCCAGGCCTCCTGTTTTCAAAAGCGACTGCATTCCTCTGGTCTGCGTAATGTGCTCCACTGTCTTCCCAGCCCTACCAGATATTAAGAGTTCCCAAAAGTCTGGCATAAGATGATCTCGTAGAATATCCTTGCGTTTTTTGGCAAAACCAGTGATGTCTTTGTGAGTAACAACAAGACTTGAAGAAATTGCAGAATTTCTTAAAGGCGAGTTGGGAGTCCCTACTCCTTGTGGAATTGTTATTAATTGGGGATTATTCCCCAGTAGCTTCATATTTACCCAAATAAATGTGCTTATTCTGTGCAGGACAGAGAGTTCTTGGCATAGATGACTTCATTTAATCCTAATCATCACCCAGAGAAGAAGGCCTTATTAAGTACATTAAAAAAAAAAAAACAACTGAGCTGCAAGTACATGTTAAAATTTACTTGAAATGGCTCATCTAGTCTGTGGCACAGCCGGAATTTGAATGCAGGGTTTAAACTGTCTCTTAACCCTGTTAATCATCTGTGTTCAAATCATCTCTTTCTTCAATACATGTAGATTCCTGGGCCCTGCCCCACACATCCAAAGTGAGAACCTCAGGGGCCGCGGCCGAAGAATTTTTTGCCCGCTTTTTTAAGAAGCTTCCTGAGAGTTTCTGCACAGCCAACAAAACCAGCGTTTGGAGGAACTGGTAAGGGCTTTGAAATGGGTTGGGAAGGAAAACACAACTTCTTTCTTCTCCAGTGCTTGGAGTTGGGTGGGACAGAGAACAAAGTTGAGCAACGCGACCTTGTCCCAGTGGTGGGAAGAGCTCACCCTGGCCTTGACTGTGGGCATACTTGTCTTTTACTTAGTTCCAAGTGGCCCTCAAGGGTAAATAAATAGGTCAGTCCATTCTGTGAGATGCACTGTACACATTGTGCAACAGAACAGAACCAGAAGCATGTGTCCTACGGCAATTAAGCAACTAAAACTTCTCGTGAAAGTTAACATGCTCCAAATCACTCCCCAGCTGATGCATTTTGCTCTTGGTCTCTGACTGCCCATTGCCTTCACCAGCCAACTTCTTCTCTGAAGTTCAAATGCACCCTGGCCGAAGGGGCTAGGGCTTAGCTGGCCTCTTCTCTTCAGCACTATAGTCCAGCTACACAGACATGTGTGCAATCTCCAGGGGAAGAATGCATCCTCTCTTCACCTGTCATAGAAACTTCTGGATGCCTTTGGGTGGATGATGGACTGTGAGCTCCTGTGAGTATGACTCGTAGCTAATAATCATCTATACAAATGCTTGCCTCAGTAATAAGACACTTTGATCACTCCTGTGCATTCCACGAACATTTACTGAGCATCTACTACCTGCCAGGTTCAAGTTTAAAATGCATGGGGGAGTGCTACGATAAAGAGGCTCTCTTTGTGGCATCTATATTGGCAGATTATTATTTAGGGAAAGAGTGCTAGGCCCGCTTATCCTTTTGCTGACCCCAGTGAAATGAGGGCAAAAGCTAAGGAAAATTATGAAAAGACAGAAGAACAGCAAACAACGCTCGTATACACCTTAGGAAGAAGCAGCAGATGCTGTTTTATCGGGAAGACTGCCATGAGGCAGAGCTGATCTCTAATTAATAATTGGGGATCGATGCAGTATGTTGGCCTCTCCACTACAGTTACTTTGAATAGAGCAGGATTCTTTTCAAGGCGAAGGCTTCTGGGAGGCTCTCTAGAGAAGCATGTAGTCCTCAAGTTACACCTTCCTTCCAATTTATTGGATGCTTTTCACCTTTCCTGTTATAGCAGACTCCCACCTGTTCCTACAAATCTTCAAAAACCTGGTGGTTTCACCCCATCCATCCCTGGCAGCCTCCTTGAGCTCAAAGCTGCACCAGGTGCTCCCTGCCACCCCAGCCAACCCTTCCTCAATCCCACACAGTCTCATCTTAGCCCCCACTCCTCTTCGCCTCCCTCCACTGTCCCCTTGATTGCCCTGAACAGTCCATGCCCTCTGAATGTTTTCACTTCCACTCCCCTGGCACCTGGCCCTTTGGCCTCCCCGCCACCCCTCTCCAGGTGTCTCCCAAAAGTCAGGGCACTGTCTTCACTTCTGCACATCAAGGTACCAGGCTCAGTCCTGATCTTCACTGAACTTTCTTTCTTTCTTTCCCATTATCACTTGGTTTTCAGAAAACCGAATAGTCATCAGTATTACATCACCCACCCATGTCATTTCTAGGACCTAGTGAAAAGCATGGTGGCTTCTCACAGATCCAGAGTATTGAGAGAGATGTCTCGAGGCCCACACATCTGTCCCCAGGAACACCTGCCATCTCTGTAAGGCTCCTCACTCCGGGCTTCCGTGCCATTGGAATGTGCCTAGGAAATCCCCTAAGATGTCAGCATGTCAGCATTCCCCCACGCTGTGCCTTCGACCATTTTCTAGATCACACTTGCTTCCTTAGCTATCTCAAACTCCTCTCTGATTTCAAATCCCACTCCCTGTGGATGAGTCCCCAATGTACATCTAGCTCTGTATTCTACAGAAGCCTAGACCTATGCTTCCAGAACATTCCAACTTCAAACTTCCAACGACCAGAACTAATCCCCTGTCTTCCCTCATCCTCCCGCGTGTTTCTGTTCCCAGTGTCATGAATGTTTCTGTCACCTATGCTCATGGTCTCCGGGTCTTCCCGGGCTTCCCGCCACCCCCTTTCCCTCAGCTTCCATGAGTCCTTCCCTGGCCTTCGGGAAGATGCTCCCACTGAATCCTTGTCACCATTACCCCTTCTCTCTCCATCATGAATTCCTGGGGACCTGCAGTCCTCAGCTCTAAACTGTGCTCACAGAGTTATCCCCCAAGCAGTGTCTGACCCCTGCTCTCACCTGTTCACAAACATTTGGTGGATCTCTGTTTCACTTGGAATAAAGTTCAAAATTCAAAGACCATCATCGCGGCGCAATCGTGCCAAGCATTTCCGCCGTGTCCCCACAAGTACTCTCTAGACTGCCCCATGCTCCAGGAAAATCTACTGTGGTGCTCTCCAAGTGCAGTCACTGTGGTCTTGTTTTCCTTCATAGGCCATGTCAGAGACCGTCTCCTCCAGGAAGACTTCCTTGCCTCACGTGGACAGCAGGAATCCCACTGACCAGGAACCTTATACCTCCCTTGTGGCATGGATTACCTTCACCGTGGTGGTTTATGTATACACATTATCTGTCCTACCAGCATACAAATTTCACGAGAGGAAAGGAAGTGAGAAAAATTTAAGATATACTTCCTCAACCTTTCACACGGGACTCTTTTTTTTTTTTCTCCTTGCAAATGTTTCTGTTGCCAACAAAATGTCACTAAGTGAAATGCATGCACCCCTGGCTGAACAGGTAAGACATGAACAGTGATCCGCCCCTTCCCATTGACAAAGGGCTTTCACTGTGTGCGGGGCACTTCCGGTAACTTGTTGCCCCAGATCTTCACATAAATCCTGAAACACGGCACCATCCCCTTGACCTGTGCCAACCAGGAGATCGAAGTTCCAAGTGACTTGGTGACTTTTGTTCATCTGAAGTTGGGGAATACAGAATTCAAATCCCTGTTGAGGACCTGCGAGCTTCACGTTCTTGCCATCTTTAGTCATCCTTATTTATTTTTTGAGACCTGCATTCCCTTGACTTACAGGGACTCCCACGAATCTAGGGTTACAGGGCAAGAGAGGGCAAAGCGTACCGTCATCTGTAGTCCCCATGTGGTTCCTTTCCTCCGTGAGCCTTGTTTGCCCAATAGGATAACAAAACCCTCTAAAACACTTAAAGCAAAACTTGCAGGTGTTTGTGAGACATAAAACACAAGCACAGGGAGAGAAAAGGACATGCTTTGGACCCCAGGACAAAGTGGCATTATTATTATCAATCTTGTTTAACACTGATGATCTTTTCAAGTCTGAGTTTGAAGCATTAACTTCCCACTGGCCCCGGGGGTAGGATGTTATGGGGCTTCACAGAGCTGGTCATTAGGGGGGGATGGAGCCCCACCCCACCCTGCGGGAGCCCAGAAAGTAGGGGAGATGCAGACAAAGAGGGGAGGCTGCAGGGGGAAAGGATATGGGCGGGGGGGGGGCCCTTCCGACTTGCTTTCCCTTTATCTTATGAGAGACAGTGCCAGGTAGCCAGCTACATTTTAAAAATTTCATTAGAAACAGAAAGGTCACACATCCAAAGTGTCTAGCTGACTGGATTTTCACAGAGGGAACACATCTGTGTGACCCACACCCAGACGGAGAAATGCCCTATTAGCAGGACCCTGGAAGCCCCTCTCCCCCAAAGGCGACCCCTCTCTTGAACCAGCTTCTACATCGCTCAAGCAGGCTACATTCTAAAGGACCCCTTGGACTGTTCTGGCCAGGACAGCAATGTGTTCTTTGAGAAGCCTTTTCTGGCAGCAACTGCCGTTTCAAAGCAGGGGGTGGGGGGGAAAGTGTGTGTGTGTGTGTGTGTGTGTGTGTGTGTGTGTGTGTGTGTGTGAGTAATTTTGTGTGTAGGAGAAAAGTGTTTCTAATTTTCAATCCTGAAAATGTGAGGGGAAGAAGGAAGACGGGAAGAAGGGAAATAAGTCAGTAAATGCAGTCTCTTTCTGCGTCCCCATTAAAGCGGAAAGAGCTCCAGCGACGTGCCATTTTGAGAAAGGAAGGGAACAGAATCGTCCTTCTCTACCTGTCTCAGCCGGGGCTGGGGCAGGTCGGCTCCTATTCCCACACCCTTCCAGTCTGTGGATAGGTTGACGGGGATCATTTAATAGCGCAGTGTTCTCTAGAAGCCTGATATCGTATGGAACATATGGTTTTGATTTTGGTGGGTTTTTTTTTTTCTTCTGTTTTTAGCCAGTGAGCAAGATGGAGAGTGTCACAAACCTAACTCCAGAATTTGCAGAGTGCTGCCTAACTGTACGGGGAAACCAATTCCCCTGCCGATGGTCCTCCCGCTTTGGCAGCTTCGGAGGGCCCGCGGGGGAGCCACCGAGGGCCACGGGCTCACACAGAACTGCACTGACCAGATCTAAGACAGGGACTCCGTGCTGTTGACAAAGCACACGGCCCCGTGTCGCTGCTTCCCATGACTCTCTGCACTAATTGTTCAGGCTGGAAGGAAGAGATCAGAACAACAAATAAAAATCCACAGGCGCAGAACCATTAACTCAAGACCCGACATGTATCTGGCTAAGGAGACTGATATTCACTCTGGTTTCCACGACGTTTTAAACACAGCTACGTTCTCTGACTTCCCAACCTGGGTTATTTGCTGTCAATGTTTCCAAAAATAATCCCTCCTCTCAATTTTTTTTGATCAATTATTTAGCACGGCCTGGGTTATATGACATAAATTTTACCCGGAGGGGGGGAAAATTTATGCTCCCTTGTGGTCAGCTAGGAAATTTGTAGTTTTAATTAAAAAGGCAAATTTTCAGCTTGGAAGAGAGGGCTGGCTCTGTTTATGGACATTAGTAAAACTAGTAGTAAAGGGTGGGGGGAAGCAGAGAGGGGGCCTGGGGGATCTTTAAGTTAAATTTCAACCTGGGAATTTTCCGAAGAAAAACTGGAAGGCTTGTCTCAAGTTTGAGAGCCTCTGAACAGGCTTTCTCTAGATGAAAACCTGGCCGGCTAGTCAGGGAAATAGTTGACCAGCCCTTCCTTTGTTTGCTCAGGGCGGCCCTGACTAGGGGCCCCGGGCGGAACTGAGGGAGAAAATCCTTCCTGGTTTCTCCCTCTCGGAGGAAGGACAGGTTAGCACAGCCTGCTGTTGACTGGCGCCAGGATTAATTAGTTCCTTCGGTGACCTTGGCATCTATTGATGGTGGAGCGTGTCTCCAAGCTGCTGAGGACTGCGTTGAGAGCCACGGTGGAACCCGGGGGGACTCAAAGCCAAGGCTAAAGTGATCGCCATTTTGTGGAGCCGAAAAACAGAAACAACAAAGTAAAAGGATACCCAAAACATGTACTTGACCTCTAAAAACTGCTTTAGAGTGGTATTCAAATTGTGTGGGTTACCTATCTATCTGTATCGGCCTATATACTGGCCTATCTCTGTTGCTGTGTGTATATACATATTAACATATATATCTGTGTGTAATATATATCAACCTAAATATATAATATATTAATCTAAGTCTCTACCTATCTTTATCTGGATATATAAATATTAATCTCTATCTACTTATATTAATCTAAATCTGTATCTATGTATCTATATCTGTTATTAATCTTTATCTCTACCCAGCTCTGTACATATATATCCATCTAAATCTATCAGTCATCCTATGGGTTTTGCAAGTCAATGTCTAGCACCTTGCCAGATGTTTCCAAAGGTGTCTACAGCCTATTGTTGGGACTGAAGGCAATTTCCAAGCATTCCACATCACTGGGGAAAACGTCTGTCCCTCCTCACTTCACCTCCACCCGTCAGCTCTTCCCTGCTGTGCTCGGGCCCCACCAGAGCTCAGGGAGCTCAGTGCCCCAACCCTCCCTCCATCACCGCTGGTTCAAGGTTCAAGTAGGATAGCGATTTGGGCCCGCAAGAGAAACTCGGAGTGTCTTCAGTTGCATAAATAAAAGTATTATAGGCTAAATAAGGGAGTGTCCAGCTGCTGCTATCAGAGGAAGCTTGATTGCTATCTGTTAATTTGTGAAGAGGCGCTTGGGTCACTCTTAAGGCCGAAAGGAGGGCTGAGGAGTGAAAGTCGCTGGAGTCACATTTCATTTCAGCACAAGGATGAATTTTACAATAAAATAGTATGGTCTACAAGCATTCTGAGGTAGTGACTGTCCAGTCAAGAGAGGGGGGAAAGCCACTCCGAGAGCCTGCTCGCCAGGGCTGTGGGACAGGGTAGACGGGAATTGTGCTAAGTGATCTCTCCAGTTCCTCCCAATTTGGGATTCCCTCCGATTGGCGTCTTATGCTTACGGGTTGTGTCAGTGGGGTGGCTCTCCGGAGGAGGGGCTGATAGACCCTCGGGCGTGTGAGGGGCTCCTCCCCTGCGGTTCCCCAAGCCCCCCCAGTCCGCCCCCGAGCACCAGAGGAACCGAGGTGGAGGTGAGGGGCAGGTCACGGGGAGTAAGGAGTTAAGGAGACCGAGAAGCTGTCCGTGGGTCCCCACAGCCCCAGAGGCAAGCAAGTCCCTTTGATCCTGACGCTTAATTGCAGCCTAGTTGCAACAGGGAACTTTAAAAGAAAAGAAACAGAGAAACTAGAGATAGGGTTTGTTTTGTTTCCTGAGGGGACGGTCTTTGTGGTGGCTGCCAGGAAGCTGATACTTGAGGGCTGGAGTGATGGGCTTCCTAAGGGGGCAAATAAAGAGAACTTTCTGCCAGCTCAGGGCCAGGTGTGAAGGGAGCCCCAGAAACAGTGGGCATCTATGTGTGCCCTTTAGCAGGGATGCCAGGGACAGAGAGCCGAGCAAGAGAGAGGGGACAGTGGGCCAGCTCAGGAGCAGGCCCAGCAGGCACGCTGAAGACGGCCACCCCAGGCCTCAGGGGAGCATGGGTGACACTTGTACAAGAAGACACCGCACTCGAGGAGGGAAGGCGGTGGACAAGAAATGGGATTTCGAAGGATTCTCACAGCGTCGCAAAGCCACAGCCCCACACATCTCCCCTCTGTCCGGGCCTCACGGCCGATAATGGACTCTTACATATGGTGTCTATTTAAGGTAGATAGAAGTTGACATCTTTAGGTCTTTAAGCTTCTTACACACACACACACACACACACACACACACACACACACACACACAGGAGACTGAAGAATAAAGAAAAGGCCAACTAACGACAACAAATAATGGAGAGAAAGCTCTAGCCATCCCCGGTGGTTGAACCAGTCCCCTTGTGAGGAGGAGCTCCTGACTGAAACTCAGCTCAGGCCTGCACGGGGACGCCAGCCATCCCTTGTCTGTGTCCTGCCTCACCGTTGAGGGAGTTGGGCCAGCAGTATCCCAGAGAAGTTTCTCTGAATCAAAGCCCCAAGGAAGCGCCACTGGGAAAGTCCTGGGTGTTTGGAGGCCACAGATGGGAGGCCAGGAACTCAGCCTCCCTGGACCTCCTGTCCTTCACAAAAAGGCTTAACTAAGTCCATGTAGATGAAGCTCTCAGCAGAGGGCTTGGCATACAGTAGGCACTCCATAAACTCAATAGATACGTGTTTCCTTTCATTCCTAAAAGGTTATTGGTAAATTAAAAATGCATAAAAACACTGGCCATCTGTGTGTGAAGTAAGTGGGCATCTGGGCAGGGAAGACTTCCTTTAAATCAGTTTAGCTCCACTCTTGGGCCAGGAAAGTGGGGCCACATGTGGGACAGACAGGAAAAGGAAAATGCTCAAGGAAGGGGAGGCCGATGGACATAAAACCAGGTGTAAGACTTGTAGCAACATATAAAATTGTCCCCAGTCAGGCCTGGACATTTCACTTAAGCCACCACATTAGACAGCTATCGTTTCTAAAATTGTCTCCATTGCTATTGCAAAATGTTAAAACCAGCATTTTGAAACAAATGCAATTTTAACTGCCTATAACAACCCTTCTCTGCTCTTCATATTCTTTGGAGAGCAAGAGGGGAGAATGGCATTAACTGCACCATTAAGGGAGACCATGAGTTTGTCAGAGTTCCCTGAACTAATCCACCGAGGGTGTGAGGACTCGAGTGGCTATGTCAGACTCCCAGGCCCCTGTTCCCACCACTGTCCAGAGGAAACAGAGTCTAAGGCTGATTTTGAACACATAGATTTCAGAGGAGAAAAGTTTGTCTGGAACAGACGACAGACGTGTAAACAAACTCACTAGACTTCCCTGGAGAAGGTCACCACATCTCTTGGGGAATTGGTAAGAGTCTCTGTCCACAGCTCTCATGAGCACAGGGAGACATCCACAGACCCGCAGCCCATAGCCACAGAATCGCTGGAAACCATGCAAGTCCCTACTTTTCACCCTTGACCACGGAGGCTTTGGGGCACGGCTCAGTGGATAAGTCAGTTCAACCTCACCCCACTCCGAGCCTGAGCAGCCTGGAAAGGCTTACTGTGTTGAGGAGGTAGGTCCTGGCCCCCAGCCCTGCAGAGCCCTCCTTTAAAACCATGCCAGACCCAAGGGTCGGCCGCCATCTACACTGATGCTAGCAAAGCTGTCATTGTGTTCTAGAGCCTTGTGGATGAACAGCGGGTTCATCACCTGGGAGCTTGTTAGAAATGCACAGTCTCAGGTCCCACTGCAAATCCACTCAATCAGAATCTACATTTCTAAAATTTTTATTTATTTGACAGAGAGAGAGAGAGAGAGAGAGAGAGAGAGAGAGAGAGAGAGAGAGAGAGAGATATCACAAGTAGGCAGAGAGGCAGGCAGAGGGAGGGGGGAAAGCAGGCTCCCTGCTGAGCAGGGAGCCCAATGCGGGGCTCGATCCCAGGACCCTGAGATCATGACCCGAGCTGAAGGCAGAGGCTTAACCCGCTGAGCCACCCAGGTGCCCCCAGAATCTACATGTTTAATAAGATCCCCAGGTGATATCGTATGGCGCATGGAACTTTCAGAAGTGTTCTGCAGTGTACACACTGTAGGTATCTAGTAGGAGGACAACACCCATTTGCCTACTTTAAATATTTTCTCATTTTCTTGAGCAGTCCTAACGGCTGGGTTTGGCAGAGACCTGCTAGATTCAGGAATAAATGGACCTCTGGGTCTGGGAGCATAGGATAACCAGTGTCCAGGGAGATCTCCAATCACCCTGGAATTCCCATCCTAACCAATAACACCACCCCAAAATGTGTATTTCAAGATACAGATGCTGAGTCTCGATAATTGCTGGTTTTAAGTGTTTTCTTATGGTTATTAGTGAAAACCTACTTTTTTAAAAAGTCAACTGTATATATAAAAAACACAGCTATGAGGATCTTTTTATCCACCCAGTATTTTTTTTTAAGATTTTATTTATTTATTTGAGACAGAGAAAGAGAGGAGAGGAGGTGGAGGAACAGAGGGAAAGAGACAAGCAGACTCTAAGCTGAGTGCAGAGCCCAATGCAGAGCCTGATCCCATGACCCTGAGATCATGACCTGAGCTGAAACCAAGTCAGATGCTTAACTGAGCCACTCAGACTCCCCCGCCCACCTGATATTCTGTGACTCTCACCATTACAGTGAACCAATATTTGCCTTCAAAGGGCCAGAGAGGGTAAACTATGTGCAGTAGGATGGTACAGTGTGGGAGGCTGCTCCGTCATCCCACGGAAGCACGAAGACTGAGGTATGGTACTTAGGAGTCTTGGTACTCATTTTTGTTGGCTGGCAATTTTGCTCCTTGGTGGGTGTTTACTTTCTTGACTCTCTGCTAGCTCTTCTTCTCTCCTAGGCCTCTGGCAATCCTCCCCCATGGCTCATCCTTGGTCATCTGCCTGTCTCCTGAAGGTTACGAGCATCCATGACCTCAGTTATGATTTCAACATAGGTGTGTCTCAATTTACATCTGAAACCTCGCATCTAAGCTGTTCTCCATTCCCACACTGTCAAACATCTATGGGATACGCCATTGGATGACCCATCATTAGCTAAAGCACCATGACCAGAACTCAAATTTCATCCCCTCCTTCCTTTCCTCCACCTCATTCCTATTGGTTGGCTCCTCTTCCCATCTACCCCGATTTTCTGTTAGGGTTCCATCGCTATTTCTCCTGATAGAAACATCCGTGTCATTTTGGCTCCTCTAAGCTCTCACTAGCTTCTCTTACATTCCCTTCAAGACACCTTCTGGATTTGCCCTTTCTCCTCCATCCCCACACTGCTAGTCTAACCCAACTCTTTCCCACATCACACCTAGAATTTTCAAACCTCTAAGTCTATCTTACAAGTCATAATTGAACACTTTTAAAGTGTTAGGTGTGATGTGGTAACAAAATTAAACAACTCCTCACAGCTCTTCAGGCCTGCTGTATATTGACTTCCCCGCTAACCCTATTTCCCACTGCTCCCCAACATTTAATCCCTGTTCTCCAATGACAAGTTTCCACGCTGCCCCCACAGCGAGTCATGCTGTTCCTTCCTCTGGAGAGGCCTTCCCTGCTCTGATTTTGACTACTGTCCTCTCCAAACTTTTTTGAACATATGCCCCTATCAGAGAAATACTTTGGAGCAGGAACAACTGTTATAAGGTTGTTACTTATTTATAAATGTTATGCTTGCATAACAATACTAATATATTACATACATTACCAAACATATGAAAATTGACATTTTAAAAGGATGAGCTAAATAATATATAAGATGCAAGTTCAGCTATTCCTCACCTAGCGGATATTCTTTCCTCACCTAGGGGATATTCTTGCCCCACCTCAGCTTGGGGTGTAGATACGGCACTTTAGAACCACTGATCTGGACAAAATATATCCATCCAAATCTACAGGAAGCACCTCTTCCTCTATGAAGTTACCTACTACTCCAGCCCAAACAGTCCTAACTTCCCGAACTACCAGAGCATTTAAAATTACAAGCAGTAAATCATTGACATAATATAAGCTTCACCAATACTTTTTAGTTGATTAATTGAAGCTTGCATCTAGGATGCCAGAAATTTATAGATTTTTAAAATAGTTCAATATCTTAATTAAAAATATGACTGTATTTCCAAAATTGCTTGGGTTGGGCACTTATACACTGTGCAACATCCACTATCAGAAAAATCCAAGTCAGACTGGAGGGTGATTTCATTTAAAGCCTGCTTTATCTCATTGGATATCATGTGCACAGATCCCCACAGTTTTGAGGACTAGCTTTTCTGTTTTGTGGGTACTGAAATTTTTTTTAACACATTGCTTCACCTCACTTAAGTTCAATTTCTCTTTAATCCATAAAATGGGGCCAAAGGGGGATTTCGTGACCATAAGAGATGATAAAAACAGAAATGATTTATACATGTAAGGCACTACTATTATCATTACACGCAGCATTTTTGCATTGTAATGTAAATGATATCAGGTATATCTGAGATTTCTAAAAACAACTGACCTCGTACAGGCATGGGAGAACTCAATGAGATGCTGTCATGGACAAATGGAAAACTCTGAATTTTGGCTTCACTCTCGACTTTGGTTTTCCCAATTTCTACAAGCCATTTGCAATCATTAATGAACTTTATGTTCTAGACGATCCTCCCTGCCATCCACAGCCAAACTCACCTTGCTGCTGTGTGGCTGGGTCACGGCATGAAGCCAGTAGAGGTCCTATCCCCTCATGCCTTCGGAGCAGTCAGAGCTGAGAGAAGCAAAGCCTATCAGCCTCTCTTCTTGCTCTGCCTTGGCAACTAGGCTGCCTCCTGTACTAGTTACAATGGGCTGTCCAAGAAAAGTTATAGGGACAGGAGAGAGTGACATGTGTACACATACCAGGGACACTCAGAAGTTTTTCCTGCTCTTCAAAATTCAAGTCAACTAACCACAGACAAAAGAAAAACGAAAAAAAAAAAAAAAAAAAGAAAGGGCGCCTGGGTGGCTCAGTGGGTTAATGCCTCTGCTTTCGGCTCAGGTCATGATCTCAGGGTCCTGGGATCGAGGCCCGCATCGGGCTCCCTGCTCGGCGGGGAGCCTGCTTCCCCCTCTCTCTCTCTCTCTGCCTGCCTCTCTGCCTCCTTGTGATCTCTCTCCCTCTGTGAGATAAATAAATAAAATCTTTAAAAAAAAAAAAAGAAAAACGATTTTTTTTCCCCCTCCAGGTTATAACTCACCTCTTCCAGGAGCGTTACCTAGTGCTCTAATTTTAGGCTCCTGGTTTTTTAAAAACCCTCTTTTTGAACTGTTAATTGAGATAATGTCTGTGAAAGCCCTTTGTAAAGTGTAAGAGACTATACATATGTTAATTATCCTTCTGAAGACATTTGTGTGCTGACCTATTCTTATCTTATTTGTAAGTATCTTGTTCCCTGCCGATTGTGGATTGCAAATGCTTAAGACCCAGGACCTGCCTGCTGGGTGTTTCCTGCCTGCCTCCTCCCTCTGTGCTCTGAGTGGGGCTCACCACCTCCCAAAGCTCTTACAGCAGCCAGCTTGCATAGATGCTCATAAATCTTGGCACTGCCCATCTGCCTGCCAAGACTCATAACTAAAAAGACTTCTTCAGGTTCCCTTATGCCCTTGGTCTGCACTCCCAGCTCTCCCCAAACTGGGTCCCTAACCTTGCAGCCTGTCTACACTCAGAAAATACACAGAGATGTTAGGGTAAAAAGAAAAACAAAACAAAGCCAGGGAATTAAAAGGGGAAATAGATTTTTTTTTAAAGTAACTGTTTTTAAGGGGGGAAAGAAGTTGGGGGAAGTTTAATCCTCCAGGGTCGGGAATCAGGTTTCCTTGCTGGGATTGGGAATGGCGGGATAATTGCATCAGGGGCTCCCCAGGTACTCAGAGGCTTGGGAGTATGGAAGAGGTTCTAGTATTTCCTTTTGGTGACTGGTGTTTAAGGCTTTTTAGCTGACGCGTCCATGTTCCCCAACCACTTCGGGACTGAATCTCGGCTGGTTGAGGCTGGGTGATTGCTCTCAACAGCCTCATATTTGGGATTTTTCAGAGCATTCTCATATGTCTGCGGTTCCTCTTACATCTCTGTATGTTACTTAAATAGCATTTATGCCGAGAAATGTAATAGAAGTGAAGAAAGTATATTTAGACACTTAAAACTGAAAATCCCTTCCTTTATTCTCCCCCCAAAACACCAAGAACTGTCTGAAACGTACAATAAATGCCTAATAGTTAACGTGAAATTAACGTGAGCCAGTAATTATTAAAGTCTTTGAAACTTACAATTTTGCATCATTTCTTTCTGCCCTTTATTTTGTACGTACGCTAAGTCAGTTATTAGGTAATTGACTCGTTCTAACCAAAGAGCAAAAGCCAGAGAACTCAGGAGGTGTTTAATAAACACTTGTTGACTGATTGATGGAATATACTGACCTCGCATCTCCTAGACAATGCATTCTTTGTCAGAGCGCTAAGGTAGGTCAGTGGGTCCACTTTTATTACCAAGCCTTTCTGCCACGCAGAGGGGAGGAGGCCGGCTGAAACTCTGTGCACGGGCCTGTGGCTCAGGTTCACAAAAGAAAGCCTAGGGCTCTACCTTTCACACCTGTTTTCACTCTCAGCTGCAGAGGCGGGACTCGCCCCAGCCAAACAATGCTGAGCGGTGGGAGGCACAGGCCTGATGCAGACTGGCCATGAGGCCACCTCGCACTCCTTACTATGAGTATTACCATGGCGGCAACTCGTAGTTTGTACACATTACAAAACAAAACGTAAGACACAACTGAGCTGAGTAAAGTGAAAGAGAGAGAAAGAGAAAGAGAGAGAGAGAGAGAGAGAGAGAGAGAGAGAGAGAGAGAGAGAGAGAGAGAGAGAGAGAGAGAAACACAATATTGTAACTAATTTACAAAGCCCAGCTAAGTGTTTCTGCCTCATTCTTCCAAGAGAAACCGAAGCGTGAAACATCCAGTTCCCGGCTCCCCATGGTCAGGCACAACTCGACCCATCCGATTCAGCTGACCATTCCGGAAAAGATGCCTGGCGGCATGAGCCCTTCACTTCTCTTCGCAGCCCCTTCCTCTCTTTCCTTGCTAGGCCTTCGGGCAGACTTCGTGAAAAGAGCTAAGTGCCCTTTACCCTGTTCTGCTCTGCCCCTGGGGTTCCAGGCTCGCGTGGCCTGACTCTGGACCCATGGCTTCCCTTTGACTTTGTTCCTGGCTGGCGTTGATGGGTTTACACTCCCTGCCTTCCTGCCATGCCCCTCGCCTCCACTGCCCACATGCCCCCTGGAGCTCCCAGATTGCTCTGCCCGACTCAACAGCCGTAACTGCTTCTGACCCTGTCAGCTCTCAGGTGCAGCTGTACCTGACGACATTAAAGGCCCGCGAACTATGTCTTCAACAACCAACATGTCCCAAGTGCCCCCTTCATTAATCAGAATCCCCTTGCAATGTTAGCAACCTACTTCTGTGCTGGTGATATGTTTTGTCATTTCGGAAAATGTAAACAAATCACTATGCCCTCCTCTCCCTCTCCTCCTCTTATCGGTAAGAAAGTGCAGGAAGGCAGGGGGAGAAAATGCATGCGAGGTCGAGCCTTGTCCATCCACCATCAGGAATTCTCTTCAACTCAAATCTAAACACTCTTCTCCCAATTCTTGCTCGGAATCTTGAGTACCTGGTCTTGAATTTCGATGGCGCTCCCCGAGCGCGGGACTGGCTGGTAGCCATGTGATATTGATTTGTTTTCACCATAGCAACAGCAAATTAAAACAACTAGCAGAGAGGAGGCAGGCTGTTAACCAGTAAAGCTACATATTTTGCAAGCTTATTTTCCTCCTTTCCTCTTATTTTGTCTTATTCATTCCACTTTCACAAATTTAATGCAAAGTCAAGGCAAAAAATAGCATGAAATGCTTTGGGCACTACAAGGCCTACGTCCGAAATAGTCTGGTTGGCACAGCTTCTAGTATATTAGACCAGATCGATGGAGAAAATGCAAACACCGGCGCTCTGATTTCCTCGGAAATTTTGTTTGTTGGTCTAAGGATAAATACCCCTAGAAAATGGACATGAGCATGAAGTAGAGTGAAGGGTTCTGGAAATATGACTATCTTAATACCTTAAGGCATTTGCCAACAGTTTCGTTAATACAAAGGTTTTATCCCTTTGTACTTTAAATAGCTCACTGTAGCAAGAGACAAATGACTCTTTTTTTTTTTTTTGGTACAAGGTCAAGGCCTCTCAAAATGCTAGGATTATAAGAGAAAACGTAGCAAGTATTACTCAGTTCTATTAACAGAAAGAGAAACTGAGGTGGGTGCTTACTTATTAAGGCTACACAAGCAGCACGAAAAGGAACGTCAACCAGAACCAGGAACTCCTGAAAACTCCCATCTGTTCTGATGGAAATTCTCTCTTAAAAGGCTCTGTAGTAAAAAAACAAAACAAAACAAAACAAAACAAAACAAAACACACACACATAAAAAAAACCCTAACCTTCCCCTGATGTCTATGACCAAGGTTACGGCCTGTGACATGGATTAACAGCCCGCAGGATTGGCCTTCCCTTCCTTCGGCCCACCTGCCCTAGGACATGGTGCCCTTTGTATAAAAGCAGCTGTTCCCACCATCACGACCAGCCACAGAGTTGGTGGCATAACCTTGGTCCCCAATAGTGGCTCTAGGGGAACTGGGAATGAGGCCACAGGCACTGTCCACCCAGGTGGCAGTACTGGGCTGTGCCAAGGGGAAGTTGGGCCAGAAGCAAAGCCCTGCTCCGCTCCCCGCCGCTTTCTGCCAGCGAAGCCAGAGCCCTGCAGAGAACCTGCCCGGACCCGCCCGACGTGAGGCAGGTAGGAGATGCCCTAGTTATGCTGGAGATTGGTTGGGGGGGTTAGAAAGGCCGGGCTAAACTATGAAGACATAACTCAAGACCTGCCAAGGGAGAGTCAGAATGTTCCTGGCCAGGACATAAAGCAATATTCCTCTCCACGAGCCTGAATAAAAGAACACACAGCAGAAATAGTTGGGGGATGACGTCAGAAGTTCTGGGCTAGTGTCCTGCACTTCTCCTTGAAAGTAAAAACAGTGGGTCTAGAAGAATCTACGTGGCATTGCCCTTCTTTAGATGAATATTTGAACTGCCCCTCACAAAACAGCAGGGTAGCTAGAGAAACTTCATCTTATTGAAAGATTAGAAGCATGCCCTTCTCTCTCTCTCTCTCTCTCTCTCTCTCTCACTTTATTAGCCCCCAATTCACGTATTAACAAATTAACAAATACCTTTGCACTTAACCTTTGTCTTTTGAAAGGACACCGATGTTTCTTGAAGAACATTCACGGTGGTAGTGGTTCGGCAAGTCAGATTTTTTTCTTCGCTTCAGTGCTTGCTAACTATTCTAAAAATGTTACACATTTATTGTAAACACATGCTTCCGAGGCCTAACAAAAAAGCACAGTTTCCTCATGCCTGGCAGAAATTTAAAACGGAAAAGGGCAGAAAGAATTCTTTAACAAATATATCATTTCCTTCTCTTGGGCCAAGTGTGTTAAAAATAAATCTCCATCATTTCTCCCTGCTGCTTCTCGGCAAGAAAGTTGATATGGTTCGGCGTAGTGAGACACAGCTTTAAAAGCTGGCCTGCCCTCATTAAATTATTCTGCGGGCTGTGTGTTCTCATTAAAAATGCATAAAGATCAGATAATTGCAGTAAGCATTATTAACCCAGCTTTACTTTTGAATATAATGGTTCCACTTTTAAGCTGGAAACAAAGGCTCAGACATGCCAGAAAAAGAAATGTAAACATTGAAGTACAGTATCGAAAACTTGTCAGAAAGCTACCTCTTGCGAGCTTGTTCGAAATGTGCTTTGGAAACTCAACGCATTACAGAGCGAGGCAGGTCCCTCATTTCTAACAAACAGACCTATTTTTTTAGCTCAAGCTTCCACGCACGGTGATTTACCGCGAAGTTTTCTTTTTCCTCGGAATTACAAGCCCGTTTTTAAATAACAGGATCCCTGTAAACTTTATTTATTCGGGAGTTAACGACGCCGGGGGGTGAAAACGCTCTCTCCCAAGCAGAGAAGAACGCTCCCAAGAATTCAAATGGTTTCAGTGGCAGAAATAAATAGATCTGCTCTTGGAATAAAAACTCGTTTTATGCCTCACCCCAGACAGGCGGCATCGACTCGAGCTTTGCCATCTCTTTCCCCCACATCAGAATGTTACGTAAAACTCCAGGGTCCCCTGCAAGTATCACATTTGAATTAGTGGAATCCGGTTTCCCTGGCTTCCCGAAGCAACACACATGGAATGCAGCATACTGCAGCAAACTCTTTAAACATTCAAAAAAAAAAAAAAAAAAGAGGGGGGGGCGGGGTGGGTGGGGGGATGATTCTCTTACCTTGTTTAGCTCTGCCTCTTCTTTCCGTTTACAGTAACCCCGGGAACATCTGGCAGAATCGGGCGGCCGCGGCTTCTCCGCGGCATCATGAGGCAGAAATTTCCATGTCAATAGTCCTCATTCCCTGGGTATTGTACTCTGCGAGCCGTCCGCCGTCGCTGGAAAATTTTGCCTTCAGATGATGAAGCAAAGACAGTCTAAACTCTGTTGCTGGAAGCGGCGGCCCTTCCTCTCGGCAGGCCCCGCCCCCCCGCGGGCGGCCAATCGGCGGCCGGCTCGTCAGCGCGGCTCGTCCCAGGCCGGCCCTCATAGGATGACGGACACAGCAACACCGCGCCGGCCGTGTGTGAAAACAGTGCATCCATACTGATGCAGGAGGAATTTCCCTCTCCCAAGAAAGCCATCGCGGCACCAAGACAAAGTGGCACCGAGTGGGCAGAGCCGGGAGAGGGGTGGCTGGAGCAAACAGCCGCGAAGGCAGCCAGCCCCGGGCTGGCGGCTGCCCTGGAGACACTTTCGAAAATACCAACTCGGCAGATTCCAGAGGGATCCAGGTTCGTACCGGAAACTGAAGTCATGCTCCCCCGTTGACAAAGCATGGATTTGTTTTTCCGGGGAGAAACAACGGCGCGTCGACCCCGGGGCGGGGGGGACCCCCTTGCGGGGCGTTGGGCAGATGATTTGCATTAGCGGGGGAGCCTGCGTGAGCCCGGGTGCGCATTCAAAATCAAAACATGCTTAACCCCCTCGCACACAGCTTCCCTGAAGAACAGCTGTTAACTGCAGTGCCTAATTAACTGGAGCTCGGAGAGCTTTCATCTAAGTTTTTCCAACCACTGGGGGTCTTCAATTAGGGGATTCTGCACAATGCAACTGATAGCTACACATTACCCTTTTGTCCTGTTGGCAGGCACCCCTGAGAGGATTAGGTGTGCTTTCCCCCTAGTCCTAAGGGACCTCAGGTACCATTTGATAAATACTGCGCATTGGTCCATATTGTCATTAATGAAGCAGTGATTACAGGAACACAGTCACAGAGGAATGCACACGGCCCGCCACCCAAGGGGCACCAATCGGGTGCTACTCCCCAAAGGTTGTCTAGAGGTGCTGAAGTTCCCCGAGAAAAAGCAAGAAAAGAGAAACGGAAAGGTGGGCATGGGTCATTTATTTTTTCCCCCCCAGTCCACAGTACTTCTGCATGCTCTAAACAAACAAACAACCATATGGCATTTGGACACCACAAAAAGCCCACATTTTCCTTCCACTGAAACACAGCATTTTGAATTTAAAAAATGAAGTGTCATGACTCCATGACTAGACCAAAGCAAGAACAAAGCCCCATTCATCTGAAAGGTTGAAGCAACACACCATTGTTTATGAGCAAATGCTCAGTGTATCTGTAATGAAGTAACAGTTGAGGTGAAATGTAGTGGTTTCCTTTGATTTTGCTAACTGCTGTTTAAAAACAGAAGGTTTCATATGATGTGTAGGCCATGTCTTCGATAGACCATCATGAGCTGTCGCCCCTTGAATTTTATACTTCTAATGAGGATTCCAACAGTTTTCATCCCGATGTAAATCCATCATATATGACTTTACGGCTTTTGCCTACTATAATTTTTGCTGAAAATTTAAATAATCTCTGTGATCAACCAGGTAAATTATTTACATCTATCAATATACTTAATATCATACTGCCTGCAAATGGCCAATCACAGGTTTATGAATCTCCTCTTCCCAATCTCTCGGATTCAGATGATGAGACTACCATGTCCTTCATTTCATTCCTGAAATTTTAGTCATCTTTGACTCATTCTCCTACCTTCATCCGATGAAGGAGTTCTCATTGATTTTTTTTTTCCCTTGCGGCTAGTTCAGAACTCTGACCTGCTACTTGGATAACACAAACGCTTGTAAGTTGGCTTCTGGGACGCAAGCCTTCCCATGTTTGAGATTCCCTGTTGCCCGACAGGTTTTCCCGTCATGTAAAGTCATGTTCCTTTCATATTCAAAGTCTTCTCTTTGAAAATCCAAATTACAGACTTTCAAGTGTTTTCATAATCTGACCCCTCTCTTTCCGCTCAACTTTTTCTACACTGTTTTCCCAAGTGAACTTTTTGATAGAGTCATGCTTATTTCTCCGAGACCTGGCTCCTGCACTCCCTCCCCAGATCTGACTCCCAGAAGCTTAACAAAATCTGATCCAACCTTTAGACCTCAATTTACACCCTCTTTCCTCTGTTATGGCTTCTCTGTTCACTTTATCTTCTCTGACGTTCTTCTCCTCTGAAAGCATGCTCCACTGTTCATTTTACCAGACCTTTAAACCCCTAATGATGAGCTGATCTCCCCACCTCGGAAGGCAAGGTTTGCACAGTATATGAAGATAATGTACTTCAAACATCTATATAGTAGCAGGCACGTGATCAGTGTGCACTAAATCATGGCCACTCTTACTGCGGTTTCTACATTCTGTCATATCTAGCAGCATGCCATGAATTAACTTGCTGATACCATGATTCCTGTCTCAGGAACGGGTATCCTATCAATCCAATTTGCACGAGCCAAAAATCTGGTGGTGATTCTTGATCCTCTCTCCCCAGACACCATATGAAATCCATTATCGAAGCCTGTCACGTTCGGCACCTAGATATTTAGAAATGTTTCACTTTGCTCCATCTCCACCAATGTGGTTTGGTCCAAAAGCTATCCCTGTCTTTCACCATGACTATGAAAACTGACTTTTAGGTGGCCTCCTACATATTTTCTTGACCCCTTCAGTCCCTTCTCTACATATCAGTAAACATAAGAAGTCAAAAGTAGAATTCTGATTATTCTACAGTCCTCTGCTCAAAATCTTTGCTATGGACTGAACTCTGTCTCCAAATTTCTATTTGAAATCCTAAGCCCCAGTGGGGTGGTATTTGGAGATGAGGTCCTTGGAAGATAATCAGGTCATCAGGATGGAGCCTTCATGATGGAATTAGTGCCCTTCTAAGAAAATATATCAGGGAGAGAGATCTTTTCTCTCTCACACACACACAAGCGAGGACACGGCGTGAAGGCAGTGGTCTCCAAGCCTAGAAGCAGACCATTACCAAAACCTGACCATACTACCCCCGATTTCAGACTTCCAGCCTCCAGAACCCTGAGAGAGTACATTTCTGTTGTTTAAGCCACTTGGGCCACACGCCATTTTGTTATGGCAGCGTGGGCTGGGGAACAAGATAAAAGTTCTCAGCCTGGTCTACAAGGTCCCGTGTTATCCAGCCCTGGCTCACCTCTCTAGCCTAATCAGGGGCCTTTTCTCCAGGGAGCCCTTCCCTGACCCCCATGATGAGTTTAAGTCCCACCTGTTGTTTTCTCTCCCAGCCTGTGCACTCCAGAGCAGGCCTTCTCAAATTTAACGTGCATGCAAATCCCCCAGGGATCTTGTTAAAATTCTATCTCTGTAGTTCTTGGGTGGATACTGAGATTCTAGGTTGCTAACAAGCTCCCAGGTGATGCTGCTGCTCCTGGTCCATGGACTACTCTTTGAGTAGCAAGATTTTATGGATGTTGTTTACTTTAGAGCACTTTTTATAGGGCACGGGGAGACGTTTATTTGGTTAATTACTTAAGATCCATCTTCTCTACCAGGTAGTCAGCATCAGAAGTTACTACTGTTGCTCCAGCATCCAACCTAGTATGTGCCTGGCATGTGACAGGAGATGCTCAATAATAAACACATATTTTGAATTAATGATCAACACAGCATACTGCAGATCCAAGCTGGTCTTTTCTTTTTTCTTTTTCTCATCTGCCTCCTCTTCTTCCCCTTCTCCCCTGACCCTTCTTCCTCTTCTCTTCCTCCTTCTGTCTATAACTCAATGGTGGAAGCCTTGAAACTCAGGAAAGAAAATTAATGTTTATTGAAGGTATGATATACTAAATAGAAAGGAGAGTGTTGAGAAACCAAATAGAACAAGTGTCAAGAAGGTGATGAACTGTGTCAAAGTAAAGACGGTGGTCAGAGGAATCAAAACCAGAGACATTTGCCCAACAGTAGTTTTCAATTATCTCCTCCAGGTTGATGAATTCAAGATCTATAACTCTGTCCCTTTCTCTTGACCTCTATGCCCAATTCATCACTTGAATGGACCAGAGATAACTCATTTACACCTTGTCCCTAGCTAAAATTATTTTTTATTCTATTGAAACATATTGCTCTTACGTTTCCCAGGTTAGTGAATGGAGCCACCATCTTTGATGCCGGCCTCCGTCTCACTACCAAAATGCAAATACTCCCATGTCCTATAGATTCCTACCTTTTGAATTCGTTGATATGTCCCCGCCTTCACTGATGTGCCCCTAGTTCATGTCCTCACCCTCTTCTGTCTTGTCTTCATCTCTGCTTCCAATCTTGGCCCTTACTTTTCACACCACAGTCATACCACAACCAAACTGAAACACAAATCTTATGCCATTATCTACATATAGTCACTCAGTGACTCCTGTTATCTTTAGGACAAACCCCTTGTCTAATTCTTGAGTATATTCTCTTACCACTCCTCTTAAATTTCCTCCTACTTACTACCCAGTATTACTAAACTAGTTTTAATCCCTAGAATGTGTTATTCCCTTGCTAATTTACAGCCTGGATTCCTTCTGTATAAAAGAGCTCCGATTCCTTTCATACCCATAGGACATCTTTCCATCCAGCAATACTCAACGTACATATCACCTCTTCCAGGAAGCCTTCCCTGACCACCACGACATTCTTGACTCCTTGACACTGTGTTTATCATACCAATGATCACAGTATATTATAAATACAGTTTGCTTTCTTATTGTACCTCACTAGTGTCTGTGAGAGCAGTGACCATATCTTTCTTGTTCATCAGGTTATTCCAGTACCTAGAACATGCAGTGATATAATAGCAGATACTAAATTGTTGTTGAATGGTTAAATGGATAAACTAAAAAATAAATGAGTAACACAGTGGCAAAGAGAAATGCAGAATTCAAGCAAAAAATTGATAGTGAAGGGGCAAGCGCCTGGTGGTTCAGTCAGTTAGGTATCTGACTCTTGATTTCAGCTCAGGTCACGATCTCAGGGTTGNCTGATAGTGAAGGGGCAAGTGCCTGGGTGGTTCAGTCAGTTAGGTATCTGACTCTTGATTTCAGCTCAGGTCACGATCTCAGGGTTGTGAGATCAAGCCCTGTGTCTGGCTCTGCACTGGGTGTGGAGCCTGCTTGGAATTCTCTGTCTCCCTCTGCCCTTCCCCACCCCACCCGAGTGCTCTTTCAAAAAAAAAAAAATTGGTATCGAAGGCATAGGGACAATGGATGTAGCCTGTATACATATTAAAAANCCCCTCTGCCCTTCCCCACCCTACCCGAGTGCTCTTTCAAAAAAAAAATTGGTATCGAAGGCATAGGGACAATGGATGTAGCCTGTATACATATTAAAAAAAAAGAAAGTTATGCTAGAGAAGGGAAAGGAGAAATAATAAAAAAGCTGAAGGGCACATTGCAGTTAGGGGATCACTCCTTTTTTTGCACCAACGTTAGCAAGCTCATGGGCAAGAAGAAAATTATCTCTGATGATGTTTAAAGTGGAGGAGATTTCCATAGAAACAAAATCTTCCTTCGGGTGGAAAAGGATAGGTGTCTTAGAACAGATGGAGGTGTTGACTTTCCAGAAAAGAGGGCTAGAAAGGAGGAGAAGGTTGTTTAGAGCAAGAGAGAAGTGAGAAAGGAAGGCCCACTGCAGATATGACAATTCGGCCTCTCTCAGTGTAATCTCCCGGTATGCTGTTTCTAGCCTACACGTGTCCATTTGGTCTTTTAGCATATATTGTTCTTTATTTTCTTCTATTTGTTTTATGTAGAAGCCTTACCACAGAGGGCAGAGACCATGCATTAAAGCCTTTTTGTATCCTCCGCAGTGCCTAGCATGGAGCAGTGCTGAATTAATTTTGCTTGATGGATTTTTACTGGAGAAAGTTTGCATACTTTAGAAAAGATTGGTACTTTTTTGTTTGCTTGGTTTTTTTTAATGTGAAAATTGTTGAAAATGCAGCAGGGAATAGAAAACTTGATTTTATAATTGTCAGAAAAAGTTATAGTGTTTTCTTTTCTTTTTTTAAAAATTTTTTTTCAGTGATCCAAGATTCATTGTTTATGCACCACGCCCAGTGCTCCATGCAATACGTGTCCTCCTTAATACCCACCACCAGGCTCACCCATCCCCCCCTCCCCTCCCCTTTATAACCCTCAGCGTGTTTCTCAGAGTCCACAGTCTCTCATGGTTCGTCTCCCCCTCCGATTAATCCCAATTCACTTTTCCTTTCCTTCTCCTAGAGTCCTCCATTTTATTCCTTATGTTCCACAAGTAAGTGAAACCATATGATAATTGACTTTCTCTGCTTGACTCGTTTCACTCAGCATAATCTCCTCCAGACCCGTCCATGTTTTCAAATTGAATTGATTGCAAGGAAGGTCAACTGGTTCCTGAATGTCCTCTATAAGTCTAGGGGCAGAAGACTCTGGAAAAAATCAGGACTAACATTTCCAGGGTAAGGAAAATAGAATGAAATAAATTGCATAAAGCATGTAAATAAAATGATATCTGAGAAAACCTTCGCATAAAACATGGCACATAATTAATTATTAATATATGTTAGCTACTACTGTTACTACTGCTGATTTTATCATCATCATTCTTAGGTTCTAGAATTCTAGTGACTTCACTGAAGAGTGATTATGTCAAAAAATAATCACTAAAGTAGAGATTTCCACACTTTCTTGATTTGTAGCACTTTTGATATCCTGTATTTTTTTCACCCTGCTCCTAGGCCAAAAGAAATACCTAAATGTTCCACTTAACAAGTAATTAGGTCCTAACAACTTAGTTGAGTGTTTATGTTTTAACAACTTTGTAGCTCTTTGAAAAATTAATACAAAAAGGTTGAAAGAAAAAGCAATATTTTTATTTCATTCTTAAATAGCCCTAATGAGTTATTAATGGATTTTGAGTGCCTATTGGGCACTGAAAACAATTCTCAAAGTCTGAAATCAGACTGGAACCACTACTTTTCATTTTCCGGTCTACATTGATTTGTGTGCAGTACTTGCTTTTCGTCCTTGCCACTGCTAAAAATCCAACTTTGCAAAGATAGATGATATCATTGAAAGGAATGTAGCATGATTCTCATACTGAAACCAAATTACCTTGAATTAGTAATTGGCACACTGTCTGACACATGTTGGGAGTACTGCTGTGTTTTCCCTGGAAACAGAAAATGTCTCACGGAACCCCTCTGAGTTCACCGCAGGTTCCCTGGGGTGACTCATAGTAAAGTTTGGGAACCACGCACTAAGGCATGGGCTGGCCAATGTCAGCTGTCCCATTGTTTTTGGTTTTGTGTTTGTTTTCTGGTGTGATACTTGCATCAGGCCTCCTGTCCTGAGGTCCAAGAACATTTGAAGTTGCAGAAAGAAAATTGTGTCCAAGGTCGCTGGACACGCCAACCCTGAAACTAAGGTCATTTGAAAACAAGCTTCTGAGATATGGGTGATGCTTACAGTTCTCCAGAATTTCAGATGCTTGTGGGGCAAAGACAAGAGACTAAGAGACAAAGAGGATGATGATGCTGTGGGCTGTTCACGGGGAAAGACACTTGCCAGTGACCATTGCCTTTCAAAATGGTGAATTCTGGAAATGAGTGTAAAGACGAAGGAACGGTGAGAATTTTCCCACTTAGTCCTCTTCATTAAGACCACACGTATATGTTGCTGCTCATCTCTACTTTTCTCTTAGGAAGGCTGGGGAATTACCATGCTTCGTTCACATGCACTATAATTTGGCTTTTTACCTGTAATAAATGGTGAGTATTCTTAGGCCTTGTCTCCACCTCTTTGTACTAACGTGCTGTTTCTGATGGAAAAGAGAATCCTCCAAACCTGAAATGCTACAGGGGGCTGGCATGCTCTCCCTCCTGTTGGGTGACTTGGAAGATTCTTCCATCCATCACCTCCTGCCCATCTTCTGAATGGGAGGTCAAGCTGGACAAGGGTCCAGTAGCAACTAGATGAGAAGAAAACTGCTTCCTCTATTTTTCCTTTCTTTTTCATAGCACCTGCCTCCGTCTGTCATAACATATAATCGACTTTTACTTTTGCAGCCCATGCCCTCCACTAGAATATAAGCCCCCCCATGGGTAGGGGGGTTTTACTGTTTTGTTTATTGGTATATTCCAAGTGCCTAAGATACAATCTGACCCATGGGACTAATAACACATGTTTGTTAAATAAATGAAGAAAATGTGGGGAGGACTGAACCATGGTACAGGATGAGTAAGAAACTGATTGAAGTCAAGCACCAGAACCCCTCCTTAACGTGCTTCCCAGGGTTGTTGGAATCACAAGCGTGAAAACCAGGGAAGAGTCAACTCCCCTTCTGCCCCCGCCCCCCAACTCTCATACAGAACACCTTGCGTGCTGCCCAATGGCGTGTGTTGTTGCAGAGTTGGGATTTTATGGTTCTCTGATGTTCCATGAGCAGCCCAGCTCCCTAGACAGGGTCTTAATGGAATGGGAGTGTCCTCTTCTCCAGAAGGTTGAGAAATGGGTAGGCTTGAGGAGAAACGTGATCTTGGTGAGATCACGGGTGAGCCTCCATGACAGCGGGGTTATGTGAGCTCATGGACTAGAGGAGACACCGTCATCCCTGAGTGAAAGGTTGGACGAGCCGTGGGAAGTAAAAAGTGCAGCTTGATTACAAGCTTGCATTTAAAGAATGAGTGCAACTGGTTTTGGTTTTCTACCATTATATGGAAAACTCTTCCTTGATGAAAGTCTTTCCAAAGCTCCCAGTCCCCACTCCACCTCTTTTTTGGTTCTCCCAGGACTGCCACCCTACCTGGATTCACTTCTTCACATATCTGATTAGGATTTACTGAATATTTGCCATATATTTGTTCCAACCAAGACAGGGATGATCTGAAGATGAACAAGACACAGGAGTGACCCCGAGGAACTTGAAGAATGACACAGTGATCCCAGAAGCAAGATCTATGGATGTTCGTCTCAAAATGTTCCCAAGAAAAGGATCCACAGCCAAGTAGGTTCGGGAAATGTTGGAAGAGCCATTAAACATGTGCTTTCAACAAAGCACTTGTCAGAGCTTTCATTCTGGGAATGTACTTTGTGATTCTCCAGAAAAGGGTATATCATTTGCCACTTTTGAGGATTTATTTTATCACAGACCCTTTTATTTGAAAAACATCTAACTGGTATGGTGTTCTAGGGGATGCATTTTGGGAAACACTAGTCCAGATGAAACTTTTTTTCCCCCCTGTTCTTTGGGCCATACCCATATCTGCTTGCCTCATTCAACTTGACATCTTCTTTCTGACACTCTATCTTCTTACTTTCTAAAAGTCCTCAACTTTGTCAACAACTTGGAGGCATCTACCATGACTCGATACTACTTTCCAGTCATTTCTTAGACCCACAGTAACCTTGAAGTTCCCATGGCTTCAGGATATGCTGGCTGGACCAGACCTTCACAGCCTTCTTCCTTGGTCAAGTCTCAGAGACCATTTGCCCAGACATTCCTGGCCAGCAGAGGGCCCCTGGTGGCTGTGTAGTGACCTAGGGGTGTAACTACCCTTTCAAATATTAATCCCATCGAAACACGTATGTTCCAAGAGAAACACCAGTTTATAGAAACTGTGTTACTCATCACTTTCTTCCACCAAATGCCATTCATGACAAGTGCTTCTCAGGAATTCCTACACTCCTGGGGGTTGGGGGTGGGTAGAGACAATTTATTTATTTAGTATTTACTTAGCAATTACTATGCATTGAGCACAACATATGAGATATCCACTGTTATCATCCCAATCTTACAGATGGGACAAGTTAACTGAGCATCTAAGTAACCTTTCTGGGGCCACAAAGCTAGCCAGTGGTGGAGCCCATCGGCCCCAGGCAGGCTGACTCCACAGTCCATTTCTTAACCACTGCACCATGCTGGTTCTAAATTTAACAGAACAGGTAACACAGGAATCAGAAAGTGTTAAGGAGAAAAAAAAGAAGGAGAAGGAGGAGGAGGAGGAGGAGAAGAAGAAGAAGAAGAAGAAGAAGAAGAAGAAGAAGAAGAAGAAGAAGCAGCAGCAACAGTGGGACACGGCAAAGGGGGAATTACACAATCGGAGCGGGAGCTGGGGGGACAACCCTCCAGAGACAGGGAGAGGCAGCCTTGAGAAAGTCCCATGAGAGAGATTAGCTGAGTCGAGGAAGCATGTCCTGGGCCCTCTGGAGAAGCATGTTCCTTGCAGAAGATGCCAACTCCAGGCTCCAGGGAGAACTCTGGAAGACATTCGTGTGGAAGGGGCACTGGCCGCCAGCTTGTCACTAAGCTCTACCCCTTGTTTCTTAATAGTTATTTCTTGGTGGTGCCCTGTTCTCTTGGTACTAATGGCAGCAACCACTCAGTCTGATTCAGTCTGGCTTCTGTCTGTCTTTCTTCACACCCAGGGCACCCCTCACCACCATCCCTCCATCAGCAATTATAAGGGGCCAGATCCTTCTTTTCGCTTCTAGATGTTTCCCTACCTTCCCTTTCTACATTCAGAAATACGGCGACCTCTTTTCAGGTTGATTCATCAAACGATGTCCTTCTGCTCTCCATTTAGACCTCAGTGTATATTCTTGATAAATGAAAAATTTCAAACTTATATAAAATGTTCTGAATTTTCTTCCAGAACATGTGTTGTGTTTTATAATAAAATTTTAATCTTTATTTTAAAAATAATTTGTGCAAAGAGAAAGCATCTGGCTTTGTTTTATCTGCTACAGAAAAGGGATCATGCCATGGATATATTCTTTACCAGAAATGGGCAATTATTGAGCCTTCCATCTGGATTAGAGAGGAAAACAGCTTCACCTTAGCAACAGCATTCTGATTCTGATGTCATCACCTTACATCATTTGGTCTCATGTCACTGTGTTTCTGTCTCTAACATCTCAAACCTTAAAAACCTCGGATCTTTATAGATCTCTGCATTTAAAAAGCTTAATGAAAAAGGAAGAAATAACCGTGTTTAAATATTCACTGAGTCATTATAATCTTGAACTCTGTCAGCAGGTCTCTCTGCTCCAGCAAAACAAAATGAGAATTGTTCTTTTTGAACTCACTCCAATTTCTGCCACTGCTCTGCCCACACCCTCGGATCGCCCAAGCTGATGCCCACAGGCTCCCTCTCTGCGCCCCCAACCTGTTGCATCGCCGGCCTCCCCAACAAGCCTGGTCACTTACAAATGTAATTATTCTATTTTGCAAAGCTGCCCAGTCCTGAAGGGGTTATGGTGAGATTACGATCATGGACCCCAGGGCTGGAAGAAATCTTACTATTCATCTAGATTCTAGTCCCTTATTTGAAGGCGAGGAGACAGAAACACAAGGTTTGGTAGAAAAGATTCTACCCCTCTGGAAGTTTGTGGTCGCTCAAAATTTCAGTGAGGGTCCTCACACAGTGGCAGATTGTGCAGGGCCCCCATCGCCCCATCAGACACCCCCTGCCCCACCGGCTCCTCCACACACAAAAATTCATACATCCGAGTCCCTGAATCAGCGCCCAGGAATCCTTCCTGCACCAGAAATTGGGCTGAGACTTCTCCACTTAGAAGTTGAAATATTGGCTTTGGTCTCAAAATAAACATTTGAAAACTCACAGTTGTGGGGAGCCATTTAAGTGACGTTTATTTATGGGAACAAACATTTGTATATATTGACGGGAAATATTTGCTGCCAATGAATGGAAAACTATCCACGTACATCTGACACTTGGGCAAAATCGGGTTCCCAGTTTTGGAAGCCTCAGACCATGCTGCCAAGACAAAGACTTCCTTTATAAGCTTTTATCACTTTTATCACACATTAACCGTCGTGCTCCAGAAGTAATTTTAAAAGTTCTCAATTTGCTGGATCCCTGACTAAGAAGCACAGATGATATTTTTAATCTATTTTAATCTTAAAGTTATTTTTAACATAATTAAGCATTTATAACTTTGCTTTATATATACTTTGAGTTATATAACATCGCTGAGCTAATAATTTGGACCACACTTTAAAAAATTCTCTGTTCTCAAGATCTCACATTTAAGTCTAATGAGGAAATTACCTTTTGGTTAGGAATCAGTGTCTTCCTTTTAGAGGGCTTTTTAATATTGAAAATAGCAAAACAAAAGATTCTCAAACTTCTCAAAAAATGTAAATTTTACCAAATGAGCAATTAGAACACATTTTTCATACTGAATCAACTAATAAGTACTTATTGCCCCAATTAGACTAACTGACACCTAAATACGGATTCTATCATTGTTCTCACAGGAGACAAAAGGGCTGCCTAATTTATCTTTATGTCTTCAATATTGGAAAGATTATTATTAAGCATTCATTGCACTTCTCGCTTTTGAAAAGCACTTTATGATAATTTATCACTTCATACTCATTCAATCTGGGAGGTCACTGTCTTTATCTTCATTTTACAAGCAGAGACACTGAGGCACAGATGGTTGAAAACTTTATCCTGGGTTTCTAAATAACCTACTGGCCAAGGCGGGTGATGGACCCAGATTCTGTGCAAAATTTAGGTCCCTCAGCAGCACAAAAAGTCAAGACACAGTTTCATCCTAAAATTTGAGCAAATATTCATACTCAACTGACATGTTTCAGCAGGGAGTTGGTGAGCAAAATTTTGGTGGGTTCTTGCATTCATGTAGGAGCATATAAGAAGGGAAGAGATTTTCCTGGAAACATGGAAATATAGAGAATTTCCTGAAATGTTCTAAAGGAAATACAGAGGTTTACTTTAAAGAGTCATAATTAGGGGCACCTGAGTGGTTCAGTTGGTTAGGCATCTGCCTTCGGCTCAGGTCATGATCCCAGGGTCCTGGGATTGAGCCCTGCATCTGGCTCACTGTTTGGCAGAGAGGCTACTTCTCCCTCTCCCACTCCCCTACTTGTGTTCCCTCTCTCATTGTATCTCTCTGTGTCAAATAAATAAATAAAATATTTTTAAAAATCATAATTAAGTTACTCAAATCATATCTCTATAATATTTTGAATTGATTTCTTGTGTGTTTTTAGCTGCACAGGGGCCTGTTTGATTTTTTGCCCCGACCTTCAAGAACTCTGCTAAATGGACAAACTAGTTACAGACTGACAGACTCAAATGATACTTTGTAAAAACACATTTTCAGTTAGTTTACTTAATCACTGAGGTTAATGTCCAGGGCCACTGTGTATGACCAGGGAGGTTATGTTTGGCATATCTTCAGTCCATTATTCAGGTTACAGTCAATATTCTAGTCATCATTCTTGAAACATGTGCACCCCTGGGATTGTGCAGTACATAACCTACTCAACCATACATGTCTGCCCAGTTACCATCTTCAGCCTAAGAATGAGTGGGTAGATAATAATAGGGCTGGTCACAGACTTACCTATTTTAGATAATCTTTGTGTTTCACTTCTGACTCTTTTCTAGTCTTTTGTAAATCTTGTCATTATATTCTCAACTCTTTCTCAAGCCCCTGACCCATATACATCTACAACTGAGACTTCACTACACTGTCCCTAATAGCCTAAGGACTAGTAACTAGAGTTTCTATATCCCAGGAGATTGATAAGATAAATCCATGGATCAGCTTTTACTTCTAGAGTTCTCAGAACAATCTAGTTCTGTTGTATAATCTGGGCCAGGCTGCAGCTTCTTCAAAAGGCTCGAGTTCCAGCTCCACAATGGAATCAGGTATGGTGCTAGTCTCATTGCCCTACAGCCTAAGTCACAAAAACAATCCCAAGCATCAAGTCCACAATTTATTAATTGGTGTCACTGGAGTCCAAAACATTCCCAGATATTTTCCTGCTAAATCCTAGTCCTACAGGATGATCTGGGAAAATCAAAAAGGATTCCCTTACAGATTTGTTTGGGAAACACTGCATACTATATTGTCTACTTGAAGATTCACATAGTTCATTAGCATTTTAAAGGCTCTGAGAAGTCCTGCAAGAAATAAATCTGTATAATTTCTTTTATCCCTGAACTTATTCATTTATTTTTGGTAACTCCTAGTAATATCAATAATGCACTTGGGAAATGCAAATCTGCAAAAAACAAGTTCTCCAAACAATGCTCCTTTACCTGACTTAAGACTCTTCCCTGATATCGCCCTCATGAATTAGCTAGTTTTTAGCATCCATGATAGTGGGCACAGCACAACCTAGGCCATTTACTGGTTTTCCCGAGCACTTCGCAGGTTTTCACCGTACAATAAGTTGCACTTTGCAACAATTTGCATGCAGGAAAGAGGTGGAGGGATACAGGGGCTAAGGAGACAGAGATGAGTAGAGGGAAGTGAGCCAGACAGTGACAAAGGAAACTGAGCAAAGGTAACCCTGTTATAGGGCCTGTTATAGTAAAACCGTCTTACATAAGGGGAAACTGAGGCTTAGATAAGTTAAATACTAGCTCTAGTTCCCTCTACTATTTAGGAGCACAACTTTAACAGGAACCCATATTACTGACCCCAAATCCCACGCTCTCCACTTCATTATATTTTGCATAACATGACATTATCATGAATGTTGCTACTATCGAAAAGGCATCGCGGTGCAGTGGTTGAGTGCAGACTCTAACCCATTCCCAAATTCAAGTCCCACCTCTCCCGATGAGTAGCATGTGACCATGCCTGTGGTCCCTGTGGCTAGGATTCATCTCTGCGACAGGGATGGTCATCCTCACCAGATCCTTGAGAGAAGGAAAGGAATCAGTGCTCTGAAAATGTTCTGAATAATTCCCATCGATATTTAAACAAACACGGGTGTTGTCGCTCATTATTTCTGTATTTACTGCTCCTAGCTGAATTCTCGCATTTCCCAGACTTCACAGCCAAGGCCTCGGCCTCAACTGTCAGGAACAACTGGAACCAAACGTGAGGTGTAATTCCCCTGTTCCACCTTTCCCATAAAGCTGGGAGAGGGCCGAGAGGTCTTCGTGGGCGAAAAATCACATTCTTAGCAAGGGGACCGGAGGACATCCTCAGTCACTGTGGGGCGAAGGAAGAGTGGGAGGGTTGAGTGTGGAAGCAGCAGGCAGAAAACACGCTCAGAGCCTTGCACTCCGAGGCTCAGAATTGTATGAGTCACAATTCAGACCTACGGGTGAATTTTGCTGGGTCAAGGGCTTTCTTGCTGATTCATTACTGTGAATATAGCTGATAGAGACCAAGGGATGTTTCCTGAGAGCTAAAGCCCTGTTCCAACTACTCACTGGCTTTCACATTGATTGATCTAATAGCTTTGATCTATAATATCAAAAATAACTCTGTTTTTTGTTTTTTGTTTTTTTTTCCATAACAGCGAAATGCTGTTAATACTCCCCTGATGAGGCAGGCTGAGCACTTTGCATGGTTTAAAAACAAAGGAAAATAAATGTAAACTATTTNATCAAAAATAACTCTGTTTTTTGTTTTTTGTTTTTTTTCCATAACAGCGAAATGCTGTTAATACTCCCCCGATGAGGCAGGCTGAGCACTTTGCATGGTTTAAAAACAAAGGAAAATAAATGTAAACTATTTTCTACTATTTTTAACAGGTCTCCCCTCAAGTTGCTTTTTGTCTTAACAAGTTTGATTACATTGAAATTAAACTTTAACACTAGCAGGGCATCTGAGACATCAATATATTTTGATGACACATTACTGCAGCAGAGATGAATTTTGTGTTCTATTTAGGTCAGCTATGTAAATCAACCACATTAATGAGCTTTATTAAATCATCTTAGTAAAAGCTCCACTGTCTTTAATGTTTACTTAAATCCACGTCCAACAAAAAACAGCTGTCACCTTCTGACAAATCTTATTCTGAGTGAGAGTTTTCTTCTTACAAGAGGAAAATTGACATAAATTGTAATCCAACAGAAGTGTCATATTTAGACTCTTCTAATAGGATATTCTGTTATAAAATGCAGGACTTAGAAGCTGCCAACTTATTGCTCAGGAAGAACGTTGGTAAAGGGAAGAGTCCAAGGGGAACACGGTGCTCCTGTCACGTGATTTATATACAAAACGTCACTGCTGAAACCACTCGGTTACTTTATAGGCAGTTGCCTTAGCTTGAGGACTCAACGTCTAGAAGGTCTAGGGTGGCAGACTGAAGTAGCGGGAGCCACACCCCCCTTCCTGCTCCTGCAGAAGGACAGATTCCCTAAATAAGTTGGTACATCATTCAACTGCGACATGGTTTAAATGTTTTTTTTCAATATTCTTTAGGAAGTAGAGTTGATTTCTTCCTTAATCAGGAAATTTCATCAGTCTACACAAGTACACATATCCACAGTAAATGAACTGTTATGTGTTCACGGAAACAAAGCAAGGAGTCCTTCTATTGGTAAGACCTTGTTAACAGCTTGAATGGTTTCTATGTGCTTAAATTAACAAGATTGTCTTCTTTTGAATACATTTTGTAAAGTATTTAAAATCGATGTTGTATTATTTCAAGAGAAGCCTTTTCCTAAGACATCTGATAACTGACCCAGGCACTAAATCCAAGCACCGTCCTGAAAACTCCCTCCCAGACAAGCTCTGCGATGCTCTAATAAACAAAGTGCAGCCTCTACCCCATGTGTGTCTCTCTCCTGCGAAAGCAGCGTTTGCCGACTTGAGGTGCTCTCGTGTTGTGGGCCAGAGGAGAAGGGCATGCGGCAGTGCTCCCAGGACAGGACACACATCATTGCTATGAACATCCGGGGTGAATCAGATCCTCAGACAGATAGCTGGAACTCCAAAGATAGACCTTAGGTAGGCAGGAGAGGAAAATGACCTTTGTCAGGTAAAAATGAATGTGTGACACCTTGTAATGACAGGTTTCACAAGTATTTCAGTACTTAATTCTCTTTTTCGTTCATTCATCATCATTCATTCAATGAAATGGACATTTACTTAATACTATGTGCCAGGTAGGGTTCTAGGCACTGGGGATTTATTTATTTATTTATTTAGATTATTTATTTGAGAGTGAGAGAGAGAGAGCACAATCCAGGAGGAAGGGCAGTGGGAGAGAGAAACAGGCTTCCCACTGGGCAGGGAGTGAGAGGCTGTGCTCCATCTCAGAGATCATGACCTGAGCAGAAGGCACACGCTTAACCCACTGAGTCACTAGGCATTTATTAAAGAAGAAAACAGAAATGAATACATGCCTGCAGAAGGTGGGGGAGAGTCATCATTAACTAAGTGAATAAATTACATAGTGTGTAAAAGGTAATAAATGCTATACAGCATGGTGAAGTGAGGAAAAGGATAGGAAATGCCGGTTCCGGCAGGGATTTACAGTATTTATAGGTTGTCGGGGAAGGCCACATCCAGAAGGTTGTCTTTTTTTTTTTTTCCCNTTTTTTTTTCCCAAATCAGTATAGCTTTTTTTTTTTTTAAAGATTTTATTTATTTATTTGACAGAGAGACATTACAAGTAGGCAGAGNTCCCAAATCAGTATAGCTTTTTTTTTTTAAGATTTTATTTATTTATTTGACAGAGAGACATTACAAGTAGGCAGAGAGAGAGGAGGAAGCAGGCTCCCTGCTGAGCAGAGAGCCCGATGCGGGCCTCGATCCCAGGACCCTGAGATCATGACCTGAGCTGAAGGCAGAGGCTTTAACCCACTGAGCCACCCAGGCACCCCCAAATCAGTATAGCTTTTATTGCATCTTTAAACTATCACAAATAAGTCTGAAAAAATCATCCGGCAGAAACAGCGAGAAGCCAGAAGGTTGTCTTTGATCAAACACTAAGGAGGCAGGCCAGGGAGATACCCGAGAGGTCAGTTTCTAAGGCAGAGGTAAAAGAAGCACAAAAACCTTGAAGTGTGGTCCTGCTTACCCGGAGTTGCTGGGGGGGGGTTGCTGTGTAGGTGGTTAGTGCAGAAGCTGGGCCAGTTACCATGGGGCGTGGGAGTTGTAGTGGATGGTGCTCCGGTGTGCGGACTCATATAATATTCTAAAAACTTGGACTTCTATTCATTGGGTTAGTAATCTGTTCTGCATTTATCAATGCATACACAAATTAGCAATACCAGGTTTTTGTTTCCAAATCCATACACTTAACAGTGTTTAAAATCGGCACCAGCAAAAGAGTGATGAACCCCCCAAAGTCCTCTGCAAAGCAGTAGGTCTTGACCTTTTTATTAAAAGTGGGCTATATTATGAATAAAGTGCTGTTGCTTAATTCTGGGCAAAGACATCCTTTCCAATAGCTCTCCCATCTCCCATACATCCCTTGCAGACAGGTCCTTTTGGTCTACTCTATCATGCCACTTCTTCATAAAGAAAGGACAAGAAGGTCAGCGGTGGAAGGGGGACTGAGGAAGAAAGTGAAGCACAGAGGAGGAGGAGAGGAGGAGATGAAAGGAATTGAACAGGGAGCCTGGGTGGCTCAGTGGGTTAAAGCCTCT
The DNA here is from genome assembly GCA_002007465.1 of Ailurus styani. Lineage (NCBI taxonomy): Eukaryota > Metazoa > Chordata > Mammalia > Carnivora > Ailuridae > Ailurus > Ailurus styani. Next base: position 6,518,509 of record LNAC01000006.1, read on the forward strand.
GCCTTTGGCTCAGGTCATGATCTCAGGGTCCTAGGATCGAGGCCCGCATCGGGCTCCCTGCTCGGCAGGGAGCCTGCTTCCTCCTCTCTCTCTGCCTGCTGCTCTGCCTACTTGTGATCTCTGTCTCTCTGTCAAATAAATAAATAAAATCTTTAAAAAAAAAAAAGAAAAGAATTGAACAATTCTTTGGCAGTGAGCTAAATCTGCTGGCCTTGGCAGACACAACACATAGTCCAGCCCCAGGTCAAAGCCACCTGCAGTGCCCACTTCTCAGCTGAGTGGGGGTATCAGGTTGCTGTGATTTGGGTACAGGTTCATCTTTCCAAGCAAGAGGATTTCTTTCTGCATTCGGTGGTCTAACTTTTCATCTTCCTTGCCACGTGTCACCTGAACACTTCAGTGAGCCCTCCTTCTAGCTCAGATCTTGAGCTGAAACATGTATGCACGTTTTATTTATTTAACATTTATTTTTTAACCATTGCCATAGGTGTGTGTGTGTGGGGGGACAGTAGACCATGGAGACAATGACAGTAATAAAATATTAGGTAAAATTCAAGTGATTACAAATGTACGAGGAGCTGTTTTAAGAGTTTTACTATGATCTTATTTCATTTTTACAACCCTATGAGGAAGCTACGTTATGCCCATTCTGTAGAGTAAGAGGATGCTGGTAAGTGACAGGTGGGGCATGGAAATCTCTCCTATTCTGACTCCAGAGATGAGACTTACCACCTTTAATGCTTCAGGAGCAGTGTGGTTTTTTTTTTGTTTTGTTTTTTGTTTTTTTAACTACCTTTTTGTTATGGAAAAATTCAAATGTTAACAGAAGTAGAGGGAATAGCGTAATAAGCTCCTGTGTATGTATCACCCAGTTTCAATAATTACCAAATACAGCCAGTCTAGTTTCATCTGTTTTTTTCCCCAAAACTATTTTATTTTGAAGCAAATCCAAGACATCAGATCATTTCATCTATAAACATCTCAGTATGTATTTTTAAAAGAGAACTGCTAAAAAATATAACCATAATACTATTTTCACATCTAAAAATATTAAAATAATTCATTTAAAACATAAAATATCCAGTCTCAAGCTGTGGTTTAACTATAAGGCCATAATCTTACAGGTGTACTATGATTCGGTCCAAATGAAGAAGTAAATCTACCAGCCCCCTAATTGCATCATTTGTATTCCAGCATTAACGTTTAAATGGTGTTTGATCAAATGAGACTATTTTACATGCAAGTTGCTTAGGCCATATATCTCTCTAAGTAGTAGAGTAGAAAACAATAGGACTTAGGAAATCTAGGTTCGAGTTTTGGCTCCTATGCTTAATTTTGTTACTAACCATTTTAGGGTCTCAATTTTCTACATATAAAATGAGAGTTTTCACTAGTTTGTAATTCAGAATTCTCAAATTCTAGAACTTTCTGGAGGTTATAATTTCTATAAATAGAGCCCAAAAGGATCTTATTTCATAAATGAGATTTTCTCAGCAGACAAACCCTTAACTTGAAAAAGTGGGAGCTTTGCTAAAATAATTGGTTAAATTATTAAATATTTAATAATTATTGTTAAAAATGAATGATTTCAAGTAGCCCTTTCCTCTCTGACACTCAATACATTTATTTATATATCCTATCCATCCACCCATCCACCAATCCATTTATCCATGTGCCTACCTATATATCTAGCAAGACATATGTCTAAAAGTAGTTTTTTAAATAATATGTGAAAAGAAGCTAATATTTTTCACAGAACCCAAAACATGGTTGTGCACATGAATGATACAATTATAAGTATGATTGCTTTGTTATATAATATGGAGAAAGAAAGAAACAATGGCAAACTCAGAGGAGAATCAGACGGGAGGGTTGATGTGTTTCTAAAGATAAGATGGTCTTTGAAGTCCTACTTTTCTTCTTATGGGCAGATGACTCTGACCCCCAGCCTCGTTTCACCAAGAAGAAAGTGAAGATCATTAAAAGCTCATCATTCAAGGGCTTCAAGGAAGAAGTGGCTTTCAGAGAACTTTTTTTTCTCTCTCTCTTGCTAGTCTATCAGCTTAATGAGCAAGAGGGAGGAAATAATCTCAGAGACAGAAGAGAATCTGAGGTCAAAAGGAGGGAAAAAGGACAAAGACAGATGATGAAAAATGAAGTTTCATAAACAAAGGTAGAGTTTAAAAGGAACTAAGTAAGAACATAGTACAACGGGACCCTGGGTGGGAGATCAGGCAGCTGGGTTCTGGAAGCAGCCACTTAGCTCCCCTCCCTAAAGCATCAGGACCCTGTCTGCAGGAATAGAGAGCAGAATAGTGTGCCTCATTACCATATAATTCAGTAAGTCCTTTAGTTTAAGATACTCCATAATTAGTTAATTCATCTTTTAGTGCTGTCTGTAGGTGCAAGAATATTAAAAAAGATGCTCAAATACAAGGAATTTTGGAGGTATTAAGTAAGTTGCAAATTTAAAAGAGATGTGGCCACAATATATTTAAAGCTGTTTAGAGTCAAAATCATTAAAAATGTTTCCAAAACATTTTTTGTTGTCATCCAATGCCTATGAATTTTCTATTATGCCCATTCTATAGATGGGAGAGAGATAATGTATAAAATCCAAATACTGTGAGTAGAAATTCTTACAGCTGTGCTGTGTCAACTTACATAAGCTGGAACTGTTTCCCAGATTCCTTTCCTTGAAGTGTTCTGGCTTAGTGGTGGCGATGAGAGACATTTGATATGAATGTGGAAGTGAAGCAAAAGCCATATTTCTTTCCAAAGCTGAACGACAGTGTCATGCTCCAGACACTATGTCAGATCTGCTAGCTAGCCTGGTTGGTGTGGCACCTCATCCAACTCATCATGCCTCTAGCTCCTGTAAGATCTGCCCCCCCCCAGCTTTTCCAAGTCTTGGAGCAGGTGCATGTGCAGAAGGATACCAGCTTCTCCCGACCATGTCATCATGGTGATGGTGTTGGGGGTGGTGAGGGACAGTGGAGTGATGGTCCAAGGTTTGGAGCAGGTGCATGTGCTGAAGAACACCAGCTTCTCCCCACCATGTCATCATGGTGATGGTGGTAGAGGTGGATGGAGGTGATGAGGGGCAGCTGTAGGCTCCAAATTATCTCTTGCAGGTTCCAATTAAATTTGTGGGAGAGCCAGTTCATCAACATAGGTTGCTCTTTGTTCTTGCTGTCAACCCATCCAGCTTTCTTCCGCATTTATCCATCTGGCTGACCAAAGGCTCTACATTTCAGGCTCCACATCGAGTACAGAGACACAGTCCACAGAGATGGTGCCGCCAGGTTCTGCACCTGCCTATAGGTCTGAGCCCTATAATGGATCCCTTATGTTTTGTCATACGTAACAATTCTGCTTCGACTTCTGATCCAACACTGACTGATACAACAACATTATGAGGTAAGAAAACTATTCAGAGACTAAATTTCATTCGGTGCTTGAAGGAAAAAACATCCTCCAAAATTCATGGAGGCCCCTAAATTGGCAAACAATGTGAATATTGTGTATAAAATTGTATCTGATCTTTGTTAAGCTATTTGTTAATCCCAAGCTATTTGTTAATCAATATTCTGTTCAAGTCTGTAAGATCAAAATTAAATAACTCTGGAAATTAAATAATTCTAATAATTACTTTATTATTTAGTTAATTTAATAAGAAGAAAAATCTAAAAATTAAATAATTTTAGGTTCTGTATTATGTTAATCAAACATTAAATAATTTTAATTCAAAAATTGAGTAACTATTATTTAATAAAATAATTCATTATTTTAAATGAATTAAATTTTGAATTCAATAATTATTTGACTTATAGGAAGATAAATTTGTTCCTTAAAGAAATCCAATATCATATATATTTTTTACGATTCATTGAGTATTTTTTACTTTATCAACTATAAATAATCAAAATTAAAGAAACAAAAGAAGAAATGTCCTAAAACCATGAGTTTAGCACATGAGTTCATGCACTTGCTTTGCTTCAGCAATTTCCACCTCTGTATGACTGTTCCCATAATGCCATTCTAAACTCCAAATCCACATTCAAATGTCCACTAAATGTATCCCATTGAATTACTCCACAGGACTCTCAAGTCCAAAGTCAGCTTTTCAGTATCTCTTCACCTTCAACCTCTTTCTCCTGATTCTTAATTTCTGTTAACAGGAGAAATTGATAATTGTTTTAATTGTAGCCTCTGAGCCACTTTTATTTTTTTATTTTTTTTTTAAAGATTTTATTTATTTATTGAGGGAGAGAGATCACAAGGAGGCAGAGAGGCAGGCAGAGAGAGAGGGGGGGAAGCAGGCTCCCCGCCGAGCAGGGAGCCCGATGCGGGCCTCGATCCGATCCCAGGACCCTGAGATCATGACCTGAGCCGAAAGCAGAGGCATTAACCCACTGAGCCACCCAGGCGCCCTCTGAGCCACTTTTAAATACACTTCTTTGCTGGGCTTCCTTGCTGCCCTGGTGAAGGGGTCTCACACAGGCTACCACCACCAGCGGTAGCCAGGCAAGACTTACATGTCAAGGGAACCAACGGGACAGAGTAGGCACCATTTAAAATTCACTTCCTGGCAAATATGGCAGTTGGATCCTTTTGGACGGCACAGGTTGAGGTTCTGGCTTCTGTTGCCCGGCTCTGAGGTCTGAACTGTGGTGTCTGCTCCCAGTGGCAGTGGTAGGTAGGGTCTTTGCAGGACGCTTTGTGCATGGCTCCTGTTAAACAGACTCGGGGTCTGATTCTTTGTACCTTCTGAAGATTTTATGAGCTGGGTAGTCAGGATTAAATACTTTATCCAATGAGAGCAGATTCTCTTCTTGTAATTAAGAATGCTGGCTGATACAGCTTGAAGTCTGAAATTGTGATGCCTCCAGCTTTTTAATTAATTAATTAATTAATTAATTAATTAATTAATTTGACACAGAGAGAGAGATTACAAGTAGGCAGAGAGGCAGGCAGAGAGAGAGAGAAGGAAGCAGGCTCCCTGCCGAGCAGAGAGCCCAATGCAGGCCTCGATCCCAGGACGCTGAGATCATGACCTGAGCCGAAAGCAGAGGCTTTAACCCACTGAGCCACCCAGGCGCCCCAGCTTTGGGTTTTCAACATTCCTCTGGTTATTCAGGGTGTTTTGTGGTTCCATACAGATTTTAGGATGGTTTGTTCCAGCTCTGTGAAAAATGTTGATCGTATTTTGATAGGGATTGCATTGAATGTGTAGATTGCTTTGGGTAGCATCAACATTTTAACACTATTGGTTCTTCCAATCTATGAGCATGGAACGTTTTTCCATTTCCACTTGTGTCTTCTTCAATTTCTTTCATAAATGTTCTATAGCTTTCAGAGTCCAGATCCTTTCCCTCTCTTGTTAGGTTTATTCCCAGGTATATTATGGTTTTTGGTGCAATTGTAAATGGGATCAATTCCTTGATTTCTCTTTCTTCTGCCTCATTGTTAGTGCGTAGAAATACAACGGACTTCTGTGCATTTTATATCCTGCAACCCTGCTGAATTCCTGTATCGGTTCTAGCAATTTTTTTTGCTGGAGTCTTTAGGGTTTTCTACATAGATTATCATGTTGTCTGTGAAGAGTGAAGGTTTGACTTCTTTGTCCATTTGGATGCCTTTTATTTCTTTTTGTTGTCTGATTACAACTAAGGAATCACTAAATTCTACCTCTGAAACTAATAGTACAGTGTATGTTAACTGAATTGAATTTAAATAAAAAGTTTAAAAAAAGAATGCTGGCTGATTCAGGCACCTGAGAGTGAAGAGAACGCTCTTCAATTCTAAGTGGTAGAAGGACCTGGGTCCTTCTGCCTCCATCTGCAAAATGTCTTCAGAATTTGTCCTCTTCTTTCTTGCCCAATGTCACTACCCTAGTGAGCTCAGAAAATAGCTAACAGAGTGCTTTCCACATATCAGAACAATCTAAGGTTTTGGTATGTATTAATAATAACTCACTTAATCTTCATATTCACTCTGTAGTGTAGGCTCCATGACTGCCTCCAGGAAGCACATGAGCAGACTGGGTCTTGGGGAGATTAAGTAACTTGCTGGCATGCTGCAGAGCTGGGGCTGGAGTCCAGATCTGTCTTATTCCAGATTCCATGCTGCACTAGTAACTTGCACACAGATATCCTTCCTCCGTGCCAGCTAGAATCAAACGATCCCGATCATGTCATTCTAGCCATGCCCCTGTGCATTCCCTTCAATGATTCCCTCATGCCTCCGTGTAAAGCTCACACCTGTGGCTGCCATCCCAGGTCTTCAGTGATCTGGTCACAACCATTGCCTCTTCATCTTTCTCTCATGGTCCTTGTGCATGCCCCACCATGTCCAGAAAGATCAAATGTTCTGCTTGGCATAGGCCACAGACTGTGCTCTGACTGACCTCCACACCCAGAGAACTTGTCTAGCAAGACCAACTACATACTGACTGACGTGTGTCTCTCACGCCAGGCTCTGGTGAGATGTGACATATATGAACCCTTCAGTCTTCACGTGAACTCTAGCAAACAGGCATTAATACCACATTTCCAGGTAAGAAAATGGTGAGGCAGAAAGATGAAGCAACTTGCCAAAGGTTATGTAACTTGTAAAAGGCAAGATCAGGATTTGAATCTGGGTATGTCTGATGGTAAGCCCTAGCTTTCAGCCACTGTGCTGTCAGACCTCCATTCTATCATAAAGTGGATCAGAGTTCCTCAGGTGTGATCTGTCATTGGTCTTTTAGCAGGAAGTAATCTTCATGTCCACAGGCACAGCACTTGTCTCAGATGTCTTGTGTAGCAATCATACATTCAATATTCAACAATGGTTGTCCGTGCACATGCTTATTCATTCATCCAATGGCATTTTTGTGGTATACTTCCTATGCTGTTCTTTGTATCTTGTGACTTACTTAGTTTATAACCGAAATTTTGTACCTCTAATCCCCTCCACCTATTTCACTACCCCCATCCCCTCCCCTTTGACAACGCCAGTTTGTTCTCTGTATGCAAGTCTCTTTCTAGCTTTTTTTGTTTGCTCATCTGTTTTGCTTTTTAGATTCCACATATAAGTGAAATAATATGGTATTTATATATGACTCATTTCCCTTAGCATAATACTCTCTAGGTCCAACCATGTTGTTGCAAATGGCAAGGTCTCATTCTTTTTTATGGCTGAATAATATTCCATTATATATATACACATTATATATGTATGTATATATTATATATATTTTATATACACACACATATATATATACCACATCTTTATCCATTCATCTGTTGATGGTGGATACCTTGATTGCTTTCACATCTTGGCTATTATAAAAAATGCTGCAATAAACATTGGGGAGCATGTATCTTTTTGAATTAGTGTTTTCATTTCCTTTAAGTAAATACCCAGAGGTGGATGTGTGGGATTTTTATTTTTAATTTAACTAATGAATTTTAAACTGTGTCTTAGGTACCCATTTTGTGCCGGGCAATGATCTTCATGTTAGTGATACAGCAGGGAGGACAACGGGCAAACCCTTCGGCCTTCTGGATCTCACATTCTAGTGGGAAGACATTTTATGGAAGAGTGCATAAATAACTGTAAAGTGGTGATAGCTGCTATGGAGAAAAATAAGATCAGTAGGAATTGTCAATTTTCAATAGGGTGGGAAGGGTTTTCTGAAAAGGTGACACTTAAGAGGTGAAAGAAGCAAGGGACCAGCTACTGGGTCTCTGGGGGGCAATTCTTCTAAGAAGAATGAACAGCACCCTGCAAAAGCCTGAAGTAGAGGGGGTATTGGAACATTCTAGAAACAGCAAGGAGATCATGGGGAGAAGGAAAGTGGAAGCCAACAGTCCAGAGAGGTAGCAATGGCAAATCATGTTGGACCTTATGCAAGCAATCTGTAAGGTCTTTTGCTTCTACTCTGAGTCACACACAACACAGCTGAGGATTTTGAGCAGAGGAGTGGCATGCGCTGACTCACGCACTGAGGGCAGACAATGGGGCACAATGGTGGGAGCAGTGAGGCCAATGAGAAGCCTATTGATAACTGATTAAGTAAGAGAAAGTGGTGGCCTGGAAGAGAATAGAGTTTAGAGGTAGAACCAATGGGTCTTTCTGAAGGATTGTTGTGGAATGTGATAGAAAAAGACAGGCCCAGGATGGCTCCAAGGATTTTGGTCTTAGTTCTTGGAAGGACGAAGTTGCCATTTACTGAGGAAGAGAGAACTGAGAGAGAAGTAGATTAGTGAAGGGAAGTCAAAAGTTTGGTCACATGCTCAGTCTGAGACACCCACTGGACACTCAATAGAAGGCAGCCGAATGTGAGTCTGAGGTTCAGAGCAGGGATCTGGGCAGCTGATACAGTTTGGGGGATGGGGGTCTTATTTATAATAAAAAATCTTCCTGACAGCAGAATCTGTGATGGCTTAACCTTTGCACCAGCAAAGATCTAGGGGTTCAATGCATAACCACAGTGGAAAAAACAAAAACACAAAAACTAAGGGTAAAAATCAGGCAAATGTTTAAGGAGTTAACAACCTTAACTATTTTAATCGGATCCTAATATAATCCAAATATCCATTAATATTACTCTCTAAGGAAACATTACATTAGTGCAATCAAAATTAGGGGAATTGTAAATACTTCAAATAAAGTGATAGTGCATGTGTAGATCAAAGAACACAAATATTTTGTTCATTTGACTTTTATCAAGAGAGCTAGAAATACAAGAATAGAGAGCCTAAAGAATGAGCATGACTACCTGGAAAAGAACGGCCAATCAAAAGTGCTTGAACCAATGAAAAACTATCTTAATGGCAAATGAAAAGAAAATGGATTGCAGCAGAAAACTTTCAAGAGATTATCAATACTGTTCAGGGAAAACGAATAAACAGAAAGCTGAGTTTGACACACTAATGGCATAAACATAAAAACTCAATAACTAGGAATAGCAGAAATCATCTTTTTAACCATGGATGTATAATGGCTAATTTCACTTAGAAAAATATGAATCTACTGCAGAGATTATGAATTCATTCTGTAGTTCATTGTGATTTAGTTAAAGTGTAGGAAAGAAGGCAGGGTGTGCATGCAAAGAACAGTAAATTTTTTAATACAAGTGGAAGTGTGGTATCAAGCCAATCTATCTACATGCGAAATACGGTGTTATTTCTTACTGCAACTAGAGAAAAACCTTTTGCTGAGTTTACAGGTAGGAGAGTGAATAGGGGAGCTATCTGACCTCCCCCAGTCAAGTAGCAGGCTGGGTAATCAATGTCTTTTGAGGTTCTGTGACTCTGCTTTTTAATTTGCAGTATCACTGAAAGCAATTTCCTGGCATTCCACAATCTAGCTCGAGGGGCAAAGTAATTGGTGACCCTTGGTCTATGTAAACAATCTGAATAACAAAGATCACAAAAGGGACATTAGAGAGACATTCAATTTAAATTGCATGTTTCTCGCTGCTGGTTCTCAGAACCATATGGTGGCAAAGAATAGGTTGGAAATGGGAAAGGTTAAAAAAAAAAGTGTGTGAGGGGATCTTGGTAATTAGAATTGCTTATTCTCCTCTTGCCTCTCCTTCAACCCCACCTTTCTGTGCCCTGCAGTTGATTCTCTATGGACTGAATCACTTGGACATCTAGAAAGAGGTATTTTCCTTTCCCGTTTTGAAGCGCATTTCTGGAAGGGACTGTGACCCTGTATAGCTCCAGAGCTGGTGGGCCCTTCCTCCATGCCCCCAGTAGAGGAGAGAATGGTTTCCCGCTAGTGCCTCACATCTCCTACAGGTCGCCTTTACCTTGCCTTCACCTTTGCAGATAGCTCCTTCTTTAAAGTCTTCTGAACCATTTTAAATTGGATCCTGCTTCCCTAAATAACAGGAGAGCTAAGCAATTTTTAAGTGGCAACAAAAAATTAAAGGGTAGGGACTCTGTACTCTTATAATCCCCAGAACACCATGTGTGGTACCTCACATGCAGTGCAATCTTGGTATTTTTGTGTAAAAACTGCTGATGAATTATAGACTCTACGCAAAGCCGCTCACTTCCCCTATCAACTGGATCCACCCCCCTCTCTAAGCAGTCATTTCTCCATCTTTGAGGTTTCTGTCATGCCCACGGAGCTTGCCGGAGGCGCAGAGCGCCAACCTTGCCCAGCACAAGAAGGTGGTTGTTATTTGTTATTGCTTTATGGAATTAATATAGGACACAGCAAAGGAAAGATTAATATTCAAATTATTTGAAAATTCATGGTCCCTAGGCTGAGACAAACATGGCCACTTATACACCTTCCTCTGGCTGAGACTATGGAAAGCCTTGGAGATAACCCTCCAGTTGCCTTTGACTGATGCTGTCCTGTGTAATGAATGTGTAAAGCCACATTTGCTGTATCATTAGAGAGAAAGACAACATGCTGTAGAATATGAGGCTCTCACAATGAAAATGGATTATCACCAAGTAACATGTCAATCGGCAATATTAAAAATGCCCATGATTACAAAGAATCAACCATTAGTGAAAATGCACCTAGAACCTTTTAAAGTCACTTATCACATCTAATTATCTAATACCAAGTTTAATGATGCTATTATATATAATTTTAGTACCATGACTTACATCATGCTAATTCACCCTATATGCCATATTGAATTTCTAGTCTAAAATTATCAACATATTGACTTCAGTAACACTAATATACGAGTAGGCTAACATAGTTATTTTTAAGAACCTTCCAGAGGGCGCCTGGGTGGCTCAGTAGGTTAAAACCTCTGCTTTTGGCTCAGGTCATGATCTCGGCGTCCTGGGATCAAGGCCCGCATCGGGCTCTCTGCTCAGCAGGGAGCCTGCTTCCTCCTCTCCCTGTCTCTCTGCCTGCCTCTCTGCCTACTTGTGATCTCTCTCTGTGTGTCAAATAAATAAATAAAAAATATTTAAAAAAAAAAAAGAACCTTCCAGATAGGGATAATTATTGGACAAAATTTTCTGAGCACCAATTATGCGCTATCTAAGGAGCTAGATTCTGGTAATATGGTGACAAATGTCCTTGAGGCACACAGTCCAAAGGAGAGCAGGTTTGGAGAGAGACAAATTGCTCCATATGGGTAGCCATGCCATAGTGGAGATATATGAGGGCGATGGTTGAAATCATGGAGATGATGCCTGAGTTCTCGAGGAAGATGAGGACAGAGGCAAAATAATCCAGGAGGAAGTAATATCCTGAGAGAGGATGTTCCAGTTGGAGGTTGCTGAGGGATTACTATGGCTTCAGCACCAAGCTTAGAGATGTTAGCAGAAGGGCCTGGATGGGTGGACAGGACCTTATGTGCCACGGGCTTTGATCTGTGCTGTGTAATCTCTGGAGACCACTGAATTTAGTCAGTTTAGTTCATCTGGTCATTTAACAAGTATTTAAGGAGGCTATCCATGGGATGTGTACTGTGCCAGGCACTGAGGACATAGAGGTGTACCAAGTGGAAAAGGTCTCTATCATCAGGGAAATTAGATTCTAAAGGAGGTGTGGTACACATTGAAAGAAAACCAGTCTTAATGAGTACAATAAGTACAAATTATGATTAATTCTATAAAAGATAAAAGGAGCTGGTGCTGAGAACGATGGGTCAGGAGAAATGTACTTTGGATGAGGTGTTCAGAGAAGACATCTTTAAGGAGGTGTCACTGAAGGGAAGAAATGAAAGCTGAGAAAGATTCAGTCACACACAGAGCAGGGTAAAGAATGTTCTAGGCAGAAGAATGCTCTGGAAGGATGCTCCAGGTAACATTATGCTCGAAGATAGGCAAAGAGCTTCTGTCAACATTGCTGTGAGATATGGAGTAAGCATTTAATCACAGATGATTCCTAACTTTATGGGCTAGAACCATGTCCATAAAGCCACTTAATGAAATGTGGATAACGGGGGTGGGCATGGGATAGGAAATATAATAAACTTATACTTTCAAAATAAAACCTTGCTTGTAGTTTGATGGATCTATTATCCTTTGTAGGATGTGGGAGGTGGGAAGACTTCCAGACACAGGAAGATTCTATATTCTAAGGGTAGGAAGGCTGCCCTAACATACTGGATTAGGAGAAATGACCACCGTAGAGACAGACCCTGGTGAGAAACTCGAAGTGCTTGGAGAGGGTAGTGGAAGGATGGTGCAGGGGAGAGATGGCTTCACGGCTTTGAGAAGGTAAAATCTGCTCGTGAAGTGGAGAGCCTGGTAGGATGGCCAGCAAGGAGATAGAGAAGCCCAAGAAGGAGGGAGTGGGCCAGGGCCAGGGGTGACAACCTCTCGTGAAGTGCCCACAGACTTGGCAGTTAGATGGTCAGAGGCCCTGGCAAGAGCAGCTGCAGGGGTGGGGAGGGGGTAGAGGCACAGGTGAATGGTTGGTAGAGGAAATGACAGAGTAGAGATGAATCTTTCAAGCAGCTTCATTTTATTTATTTTATTTAAGTTTGTTGTTAAAAATTTTTTAATTTAAATTCAATTGGCCAACATATAGTACATCATTAGTTTTAGATGTAGTGTTCAATAATTCATCAGTGGTGTATAACACCCAGTGCTCGTCATATCACGTGTCCTCCTTAATGCCCATCACCCAGTTCCCCCATACTCCCACCCACCCATGACGCTCAGCTTCAGCTTCAGCTTCATTTTAAAGCCAGGTTGGGATGGAGTGTTAAAACACAGAGCAGATTGCACCGTGTATAGTATAGGCTACAAGGAATGAGTCAGTGGTCAGGGAGTGCTTCAGAAGGAAGGTGGGTGGATACAGAAAGGTCTGAGAAGTGGAAGAACTTCATAATGCAGCAACATCCACCATAAGGAGTGTCTATTCAGTAACCTCCGGCCACGTTACCTCGATGGTCGCATTGAATCCTCACAAGAACCCAAGAGGTAGAAACTGTAATCATCTGCATTTTACAGATAAAATAGTTAAGATTCAAGTATTTTGCCCATAGTTTCTCAAGCCAAGAAGCAGTAACACTGAGATCCAAATTCAGTTTGGCTGTAGAAGCTGTCTCTTCGCCCCTATGCTGTACTTCCTTCCCATTCTGCCAGCTTTAATCCCAGGAGAAGCCAGCCAGTTTGTGTCTCTATCAGCTCAATGCCCACCATTCATGACTTTCAGTGTCCTGCCTTTCCAGTGAGGCCACATCTTGCCTTCAACCATCCTAAGGACCCACAGGATGTGACCAGCGTCTGGGCAGAACCAAATCCAGCTGATTGAGTGAATCTTTCCCCAGGGCTGGTTTGTCTAAGGAAGACAGTCCTTAGAGGAACATGTCCATCCTCTGGACAGTGGTGCTGCTGTTACTTTCTCAACTTCCAACCTTCTCTTGATGATCTACACCTGGCCCAGCCCTCCACACCAGGTCCCTGCTGCCTGGAACCTTCTCTCAAAACAGGTCCTGTTTTCTATGGAATCACCCAGCTAAAATCACGTCCGGGCTCTTCAGACTCTGGAGTGGTGGGGATGAGTAGCAGCTTGGGGCAGAGTTATCACATCGAAATACTCACCACCTCCCTCTCGATTCAATTGTCTTGGGACCAAAGTTCAGAACGGTTCTAGTTTTTATTCATCTGCTGGCTTCTTTGGCATGTTTCACTCTGCATGGGAAGCCACTGATTGATACTGGGTGTCCGTAGACACTTTGACCTCACCTGCCCTTGATCTTCACTGACTCCCTTGTTGGTGCCACATCTGACCTACTTGTTTGGGGGTGAAATCTAAAACTATCCCTTAGTTCACTGTTTTTCAAAGTGTGGCCCACAGGTTCCTGGGCCTGCCATAAATCGAACGAATCAGAATCTCTGCAGGTAGAGTAATTCTAACCTCTGGTGAATAAAAGGTCTTCCTGGCCTCTTCTCAGGATCCTGGTTTCCTGATTGCCAAACCATTGACAGTAAATAGGGCAGCTCACCTGGGTACCTCTGAGACTGTTCAGATTCAACAACTCATGGGCACCTCTGTCTACACTGAGAGGCTCAATTTCCTCTGCTTGCCCAATAATCTACCCCTTGAAATTTTAAGGATTTTCTTAAGCTGTGGGATTAGCCTAGCCTTCAATTCCAAATTATTCAGTCTCACTTCTGCCTCTGATTGTTTGCACTTTGTACCTGCTAGGTGGGTCAGGTCTGGTCCTATCTTTTCCAGTGACAGTTCAGGTCTAGTCCAGGGTCCTACCCATCCTAGCAGCAAAAATTACAGTGGAAAGATAGTGGCAGGGTCAGATAAAAGCTAAATTGAATAACTGGTTCATTTTTGTGAAAGCAAGAACAATGAAGTTTTTTCTCTTTTTTCCCTGAATAAATATCCTTCAATCTCATGTCTGCCTCAATTTCTGAAGATGTTAATCTCTTATACTCTTTTCTTCCACTGGAGGATTTGAATGTTAAACTTGAAAAGGCCAACCAAGCTGCCATAGTAACAAGGCTGACCATCCTGGGGCCAGGTTATTTCTGTTTCTGTTTTTTAGATCTTACAGTTAAAGACTGCCTGTCTTATATGGCGACAACAGGGAATAAAAATTAGGAAATGCATCATAGTCACTCCTTGACCTATAAACACCTAAATTATGAATATCCTATCAATAGGAATGTCATTTACTGAGCCCCAAAGCATAGGGAGAGCATTTTCTTCTTTTCCTTTGAGATGCCATGGCAGAGGCAAGGCGAAAGACCCTTTCCCATCCTGTGCCGTGTGCCCAGCACAGCTGCAGAAGGAGTCTCCTTCCCCTGGGGACTCCTCTTGTGGGGTGGGGTATCTTCCCAGCTCTTGTGAAAACAGGAAAGTGTACTCGCAGTATCTTGAGTTGCCATTCATGAGGACACTTTCCCATAGTCCACAGATAACCGTGCTGGTCCAGAAAATTCCTTTTAATTCCAAACACAGCAGAATGATTACTTTTCATTCTGCCTACACTATGATTATGTAGGCATCGGTTGGGCTGGCCTGCCCTGAATACCATGTTTTACTGTGTAACTTGAGTTATAAATCTCAAACAACCAACATATAAGGGAGCTTTTGGAATACAGTCTTCACGTAAATTAAAAATGCTCGTATCTCTGGTACAGGTGACAACTCTTTTTATCAGAGCTACTCATTCCATTGTTTTATACACAATAGCGTGGCTTCGTTACAGGCACTACTTTCCAACTGAATGAAGAAACTGCCCATTTCATTTGACAATTTTTAATGAAAGTGCCCATCTCTTATTAACACTTGGGGTTATCACCTGAAATCAAAGCAACAGGAGCTATTTTAGCCAACAGATGATAAGTTACAATAAGACATTAAACCAGGTCATGATTTATGAATGTGTCGCGTGTTCTCCTTTGCATAAGGGTGTGGAGAGTTGATGTAATATAGTGACACCACAAATTCAGGCTTTGGCTGCAAACTCTGTCACACTGGCCTCTGCAGCATGACAATCACAGGGGATGGCAACCACCCACTGTAGGGGCAGTCAGCCCCTAGGGGAGTTAGCACTTCTTAACTGACAAAGGTCTTGCATATATACCAACTCTTTGGGCGTGCAATGGGAAAATGTTTCTCTTTTTTTGGTGATGAGAACAGCAGGCTTAGAGAAAGCAAATGACTTGTCCAGGTCCTATCAATGTACGTGGACAAACTTAAATACCTTCTATCCCTAAGCCCATTGCTTTTCCACTGTATTGCACTTCTGTTTCAGAATAAATATCTCATCTAAAATAAACATCACTTTTCCAGGCTTATCTCGAGTCATTGTGGGAAATCAACTTTACCTCTCTATTCTCATTTTCTTTATTTGCTTTTTGAAAAAACAACAACAAACCAACAACCCTGTTTTCCCTCTTCTGTTGTTGTGGAGCGCAAACAAAATGATATGTGGGAAACATCGAACAAACTGAAGTGCCATCCAAAGGAAAAGGAATTATTCTGGTTTTTATAAAACATTTTTCTTTTTTTTTTTTTAAAGATTTTATTTATTTATTTGACACAGAGAGAGAGATTACAAGTAGGCAGAGAAGCAGGCAGAGAGAGAGGAGGAAGCAGGCTCCCCACGGAGCAGGGAGCCCGATGCGGGCCTCGATCCCAGGACCCTGAGATCATGACCTGAGCCGAAGGCAGCGGCTTTAACCCACTGAGCCACCCAGGCGCCCATAAAACATTTTTCTATCAGGGTTTATCATTGCTTCTTTTTAAAATTTATTTACACAGGACAAGAGAACTGGAAAATTTATTCGGAACACTGTCAGCAGCAGTGAGGCCATGGGTTGGTTTCAGGAAGGGCTGAGCCTCAGCTCCTGTCACCTCCCGTGGCCAGCTGGATTTGCTTTCTGTTATGCTAACACAGCACATGGAAACTAAGCGAGGGATCTGCTGTGGCAGGTGGCCAGCGCCCCATGCCATCCCACACACCGCGGACACGCATGGTTTGGACGCCTTTGCCCAAACACAGACCAAGTGATAAAATACATATGAGGTCGGGCTATCTGGTATTTCCCTCCCTCATCTTTGTAACCAGGCATTACTGAAGAAGTGGCACTAGGTAGCAGGGAGCCCAGGCAGTGTCACCAGCTGCCCACGCTATGCACGTGGTTTCAAAAGGAAACATCACTAACCATTTGCTGAACACTGGTTAAAAGTCCTTATCTGTCCCATAGTTGCGAATGCATTAATTTCATTTTAGTGCACTGTAGGTCATGCAGATAAGCTGATAGATGGTTCAAGAAAATTACAATATTTATGCATGTGTGTATATACACATACATGCATATAGGTCCAACACATACACATAAGCGTGCATGTGTTATGTATGCATATGTATGCAGATATATACATATGCATATATGTGCACATCAACACACACATGTGTGTTTTCTTCGCCACAGAAACAACTGTTTCGGTTCTTCTATCAAAACATTTAGTCTCATCTTAAAAGAGCAAAATGTACAGCTTCCATTTTGAACTCCCTCCCTCCCTCCCTCTGCTGTAC
>LNAC01000006.1:6535735-6596541 GCA_002007465.1 Ailurus styani
TCCCTCCCTCCCTCCTTCCTTCCTTCCCTCCCTCCCTCCTTCCCTCCCTTCTTTTTGCAATAGGTGTTCTAGCATGTGCCAAGTACCTGAAGGACAAAGATGGAAGATACCATCCCCTAATCCCAGGTAACTAAACTGACCCCTGAGAGTCCAGTGGATGGGTGTTCTGATGAGGTAAGTGTAAGCGGCATGGAGCACATTGCCCACTTTGGAGTGACAGAATATGCCTTCCTAGGTCAGGGGGTGCACGAGCTGTTTAAAGGATATAAGGTAGTATCAGGAGATGGGGACAGGAGAGTCCCAGAGTGGGAGAGGAGTATGTGTGGATGATGGTGTGGAGGCCTGAGAAGGCAGGGTTCTTCCAGGAGTTTTAGGCAGTGCTGGCTGAGAGTGAGGAAGCCGGTGGAGAGTGAGGCCTGGGTTAGGGGAAGGGAGCTGGGGGCGGAGCGGTGAATGAGGAGCCAGGAGAGATGGAACAGGAGGTGAGTAATGGAGAACTTGGGATGTCACAATGAGGAAATTAGAATGTATGCTCGAGGAAGCCCTGGCCTATGGCCCAAAGGAAATCAGGATGGGTTTAGTGAAAAATAAGGCTTCAAAGATTTGTATTATCTTTGCTTCTCTTCTTTTGTCTTGGTTTTTACGAGGCTCGGTATTCCATGGAAATTATATTTGCATCAGCTGCATGCAGATGGCTTGGTTCCCTCAGCCAACTGACGGAGAAAGCTGTAAGATGCAGCAGGTCAGGTGAAGGAAGAAACCTTGTGTATTTCAGTATGTGTGTGGCAGATGTGGGTTGTGTGATCTAAACAGAAACGCAGTAAGAGAGGCAAGTGTGTATATTCCACGAACTTCCACTTCTCTGAGATGATGGGTATGATTATGGCCCCAGGAGGGAATGATAATTCCTGATATTTGTGCATGACTGTAGTCATCCAGCCCTCATGTCCACTTGCTCTCAGGGGAAGCATCCTGGAAGGGGTCTTGAACGTGAATTTCCAGCCCGACTATGCAGAGGAGGAGGCCAAGATCTGGAGAGCTGATGGAATTACCCTGTCTTTTCTCTAATGGCTGCGGTGGAGCCATCTGTCAGCTCAAGTGCCTCCTAACGACCTTCTCACCTTTTGTAGCTTCATTTTAAGGACGATTATGCTGTGGGTGAATTTAGGGAAAATATTCCCTCTGCAGTCGAACGCGGCCTTGCCCCGAGCGTGAATCTGTCAGGGATGGCGATGAGAAACACAGTGCTCCCCAGCAGATTTTTCTAGTAAATCAAGGTCTACATCGATTCTCCACGGGTTAGGGGCTAATATCTTGGTCCTCAGTGCATTTAAGGAAAGATATTGTGTCAGTTTCATTTTCATTTTTTTTAAGCTACATATTGCATAGTCTGAGGGTTCCCAGTGGCAGAAGGAAACAGATAGGTTTGGCTTCCTAATTACATTAGGGAATATTATGTGTGGCTCTGGGCTCTGACTCCTTATGTTTGCTGCCACAGCACAAATAGAAGATTGCTTCTCCTATTTTTGAACCTTTTAGCTTCTCTGTTTCATTTTTTTCCCCCTCTGGCATAGACAAAAGCCTTTGAGTTACTTGCTACTTAGGCAAGATCCTGGAAGAATATGAACCAAATGTAAACAGTGACAGAATCTTAGTGGTAGATGGAAGATGGTATTTATTTTAAATCTTAGTTTATACTTACCTTCATTTCTTTGTCATGAAAAAATATTTTTATAGACAGGAAAACAATAAGGCTGGATCCCATTTGGAAAAATAAAAATTGCTTCCTCTCTAGTCTGTTCTCCAAAAAGTACATGGTTTGTCCATCTCTGTATTGTCCATACTGTCTAAGTACTCATCTTTTAGTAAAAATTTACAAATCTCATCCCCAGTAAGACAAAGTGCCCAAGACAGTGAACCTTTTGGAGACAGACTTCTTGCTATTCTAATTGAGGGTCAAAATTAGGCAATCGAAGTCAGTCTCAACAAAACCAAGTCATTCAGTGATCACCAGGTGAGCCCCTGGGATCCAATTTCAATATACCGTCTCAACCCAGTAACATTTTTTGAGCACTGGAAGTGACAAGTGTGGAATGCTACCCCTTCTTTTGATGCATATGAGCAAAAAATTAATGTCTATGTCGTGATTTACAGTGATCATTTGTACTGCTCTCGCCAGGGTAACCTGGAAAAAGGAATAACCTCTTCTGTGACACTAGGCTGATATTAAAAGGAGGATTTGTTGTGACCTCCAGAAGAATTGGAAAGTAGTCACAGTAGGAGGGAAAAGAGCCTGTGATCTGATTGGAGGTCCAGGGGAGTTTTCTAGTTAGTAGGGGGAAGTGCATTGTCTATGTAAGAACTCATGTGTCACATATGGTTAGATTGTCACTCTGGTCTGTTTTATTAATTGACAAACAAATTTTAATGTTCTATTTATTTACATATGAAAATTATATGTAATTTTTGTTAATAGCTGATGACAGCTAACTTATACTAAAAAAAGAGAGCCAGACTCTAAACACAGCCCTTGATGGATGTGTCAACTATAAATATCCCAAAGTAAACAAGTGAGAAGTTGTCCATACCCGAGCACAGGAATGGCATGCACTCCACAGGAACATACAGGGATCGCAAATAAGACTGAGGTTTGAGAAGGAGATGCGTGGATATTGCCAGGAGCCAGGATTGAGAATGCAAGGGAAAGGGAAAGATTTGGAGAAATTTTGAGTTCAGTTTTAGAAATGTTGAGTGTAAGTATCTATTGGCACATCCAAGGAGCATGCCCAATAAGTTATTGGACACATGCATCTAGAGCTCAGGGAAGTCTGGGGATAGTGATAAATTGCCCATGTCTTATGGATCTGGAAACGCTTGTCTGCTCTTCCCTTTTGGACAAATGCTGCACTAGGTGCTGTTTCTGGCTCAGGATTCCAGGTAAGGCCAGACACTGAAAAAACAAAGCTGAGTTAGCAAGAAAGAGGATCAGGTAAATCAATTTGGTTCACTCATCAAAATTCAAAGGGGCTAGGTACAGAAGGAAAAAAAGAAAACAACAACAACACAACAAAAAGCAAGGCATGGGGGATAAGCAGCACAGTGAGGAGAAGCAGTGAAAATACAGGTGGGAGGTAGAGTTCTGAAGGATACTCTGAGTCACCAGAACACCGTTTTCTATGGAGCTTCTAGAGTTTGGGCCCTGAGTGTGGAAGAAGATAGCTTTTATTTCCGGTGGCTCCTGTCACAAATTACCACAGGCTTAGTGGCTTAAAACAACACAAGATTATTATCTTACAGTTCTATAGGTTGGAAGGCTGAAATGGGTTCTACACATTAAAATCAAGGTGTTGGAAGACCTGCATTTCTTCTGGAGGTTCTAGGTGAGAATCCATTTCCCTGTGTTTTCCAGCTTCTAGAGGCTGGATTCTTGGCCAATGGCTCCTTCCATCTCCAAAGTATATCATCCCAACCTCTGCTTTGATGGACAGATTACCTTCTCTCACTCTCTTACCTCCCCTTAGGAGGACCCTTGTGATGACACTGAGACCAACATGGATAAGCCAAAATAATCCCTTGAGGTCAAGATCCTACACTTACTCACATCTGCCAAGTTCCTTCTGCCACGTGAGATAACATATTCATAGGTTCCAGGGATCAGGACACGGACATCTTTGGGAGAGTAATTATTCAGCCTGCTGTAGGTAGGTAGAGAGAGTCTAGGAAAACCTGATTTCCATTCAGGGGCATTCCAGATTCAAGAAATCTTTCTTTTACAAAATTAGTCATTATTTATTCAGTGAGCAATACTGCATGTCAACTGCAGGTGACATACTTTGTATTTAGCTCCCATTTTGGAAATTTTCTTAGCATAATTCAGTCCATTATGGATATGAATTTTGTTCTTTATTATGGATACCAAACATCATTGTAAATAAAGGTATAAACACTCTACTGCTCCTGTGCAACAATTAAAAGCATGAAAAATACACCGAGACACAAAAAATAATTGAGTTAATATATGTAAAATGTGAAAATAGATCAGAAGGAAATACAGCAGCTGAATAATTGTTTCTTTAGAAATAAGGGGAATATGATCATACCTTGGTCCTTTTCTCTCTCAAGACTTCTGTAATTTAAAAGTGATTTAGAACTGTTTCTAAAACGTGTCATACCAAAGAACTCATACATGTCTGACTCAGATAGGCGACAGGCGAGTAAATCGTTAATGCCAAATTCAAAAAGAAGATATGATGGAAATGTAGGCATCACAGGATTTGGGAATATCTGAGATGGTCATGGGCCATTGGTGGTGGAGGAGCAGTCTCAGGGGTGACAGCGGGAATGCAGGCAAGACAGGGCGGGACCGTGATGGAGTCCACGGGACAGCAGCTAGAGGTTACTGGTTAGGAGGGAAAGATGAGAGCAACACATTATGGAAGCCAGGAAACAGTCCAGTCCAGTGAAAGTCATTGTTTTAAAGAGAAGAGAGGGACTCTCACATCTTACCAAAGCATCGGGCAGAGGTGTGTAACAAGAGCTAGACTATACTAATGTACACTTGAAATTTTCCTAAGATATGGCCTGTACCCTGAAGGAAAGAGAAGCAGTGGCTGGTAGGGGAATGAATGTGAAAATAGTCTCTTCTCAACTAACTGTGGGAAGGTTCTTCTGTTGGCTGTGCCTCAGTTACCTCATTTTAATATGTGTGGTTTGGGTCAGATGGTCTCTAAGGAGCACTTATGCTATAATAGTTTCTACCCAACTCTGAAAACTCCTACTCCATTTAGGAAGCCTTAGTTTTACCCTCAGAGTGACCAGACCAAAGCATAATGCTGAAGACAGACCGGGGATCTGGTTTCATATCCAATTGTCTGATTCCCATGAAAGCATCAGCTCCCTCACCTAGAAGCACTTTAATGCAAATGATTCACCAACTGGAAAAACAATGGTAATGGTACAGGAGGCAGGACAATAAATTCTCCATCTTAATACTATCAGAAGGCAGGTGAGCACCATCCATCTAGGCAAGGATCAGAAATTACCATGAAGAGAAAAATTTTTCGCTCGCAGGAGAAAGTGAGGGCGTTCACCGGAAGGTAGACAATGCAGAGTCTACCTTCAGTCAGGGCAGGCATGGAGCTTTCTAAGTGCACCATGAAATTGGAGAATGAAATTCTCAAATGCCAGGTGGTTGCCACTGTGCCTTTAGGAGAAACACAAATGAGGGGTGCCTGGTGGCTCTATTGGTTAAGCATCTGCCTTCGGCTCAGGTCATGATCCCCAGGTCCTGGGATTGAGCCCTGTGTCAGGCTCCCTGCTCAGCGGAGAGACTGCTTCTCCCTCTCCCTCTGCTGCTGCCCCCTCCCCCTGACTCATGCATGCTTGTGCTCTCTCTCTCTCTCTCTCTCTCTAGCTCAAGTAAGTAGATAAAATCTTTAAAAAAGAAAAGAAAAGAAATGAAACGAAATGAAACATAAATGAGTATCTGAGCAGGGAGGGACTCCCACTGGGTACTAGGCAGAGTATGATGGTAGACTGGGGAGGGCTCAGAGAAAAAGGGTGGGACTATGGGGAGGCATTTGACAAATTCATCCCGTAAAGAGGAAAACGCGTCTTGGGCAATAAATGAAGGAACTTTATAGGTATGCTGGAAAGAGACAGAATCTTCTTTTGTGTACCTAAGAATAGAGGTAGATGGGGTTCAAGAAACACAGCTGCTGAATTTTGAGTAATTACTCTGAGAGAGAGAATTTGCTACAATTTCCATAATAATAGAAGGAGGGAATGTTTGGGACAAACAGAGACATGCAGAAAGATCACTGGTACTGAACAATCAAAGCAGAAGAGAAAACCAAATTGAAGACACATCCTATAGCCACAGTTAGATTAAACTTTCCTCAAATCCTTGTCGAAAAGACATTACAGGGCGCCTGGGTGGCTCAGTGGGTTAAAGCCTCTGCCTTCGGCTCAGGTCATGATCTCAGGGTCCTGGGATGGAGGCCCACATCAGGCTCTCTGCTCAGCAGGGAGTCTGCTTCTCCCTCTCCCTCTGCCTGCCTCTCTGCCTACTTGTGATCTGATTTCTCTCTCTCTGTGTGTGTCAAATAAATAAACTCTTAAAAAAAAAAAAAGAAAAGACATTACAGTTTGTGACAGAACCCTCCTCTATAATGTTTGATTCTGATACACGTGCATTCATATAGTAACGGTAAGGTAAGCTGCACTTTCAATCTGTCGTGGAGAAACTAGACACTCTTACTGACACTATAAAAAACCCGAGTTTAATTATTCTCTAAATATGGCACTAGACATATCTATAGTTGATGAAACCTGCTATGGACATTTGTCCTCTCGAGTTTTGTTTTGTTGCTGCCAACATGCATTCCCCTTTCCAGTGTTAACTCTGTTTCCTTGCCAAGATGAAGTACACAATGGAGGGGAATAATTCCACAGAAGGAATTCAGCATACCCTTGGAAAGGTGATGGTTGTGCCATCAAAAAAGAAAAGAAAAGAAGAGAAAATAAAAGAAAAGAGAAAAGGAAAGAAAAGGAAAGGAAAGAAAAAAGAAACTGATGTACTCTTTTTTTTTAAAGATTTTATTTATTTATTTGACACAGAGAGAAAGATCACAACTAGGCAGATAGTCAGGCAGAGAGAGAGGAGAGAGGAAGAAGCAGGCTCCCTGCCGAGCAGAGAGCCCGATGTGGGCCTCGATCCCAGGACCCTGGGATCATGACCTGAGCCGAAGGCAGAGGCCCTAACCCACTGAGCCACCCAGGCGCCCGCTGATATACTCTTAATATGGTCTACTCGGTTGCCTAAAATCCACCACATCTTTAGTCCCATCTTGGCAGTTCAAAAAAATGCCCAAACTAGCTAACATAAATTAACTCTGAAATATCAAAAGTGCACTAAAAGGAAGAGAACCTAAATTCTTGCCAGTTACTCCATCCATCTCTAAGTTTAGATTATCTGAGTGACGCCCACTCCTCCCCTGGTTCCATTGTGTTCCATCATTCTCATTCCACCTACAAGCTAAGTGGCATATATGTCACTAATAAGTACAATATATGATAGCGGGACTCAGGAAAAGGAAAGGAAAGGAACCCAGATAAGACATTTAATATATGCATAGCATGGCAGGGAAGAAAAAATGAATAATGGCTGCCATTGTAACTTCTGTAACTTGCCATTGAGTGTGAACCGAGTATTCTTGAGTTCCTTCTTCCAGCTCCACTTCTTCTTCCCTTTGGCTAGAGTCTTTTGCCATGCATATCCTTCTGAGACCTAGGTGTGTCTCTCTGTTTAAGTTGCAAAAGTCAACCAATGGACATGGTATCGCAAGGCAGCATCCATGGGATTCCCTGGGTCCCATCCACACATTTTCCTTCTACCTATTGTCCTTGACAGTCAGGGTCAACATCACCAGCCTAAACGCTATCCCTGCTTTTGTTTGTTTGTCCAGGGGTATGATGAAATAACTAGACTAAGAGGACGTTGTTATTTCTTTGTCTCAAACAATACATCTCAGAGTTATAGGGGCAGGAAACAACACTTACATGAGTAGCTCACTGGACATAATCATGAAAGAGGTCACCTTTATGATGGCTATGTACTCTGTGTCCTGTGACTGTGGCAAAAAAGTCAAGATGCTAGTACTTAGAGTGAGCAGACCAGGAAAAGCAGCCCCCTTACCACATGGTGTCTTAACAAAACTTGATATGACATATGTAGAACTCATCAAACTCTAGGTTACAATGCCCCCATAAAAAAGCAAAGAAAAATTCTCAAGATGCCAGGATTCAGAAATCATTTATTTTCCCTATACATGTTCAAAAGGGGTAATTTCTTTAGGATCAAAATCACCTACAACTTTTGAGTAAAAATAACTTGGATTTCAGCAGTATTGTAAATTCCATTATTTTCTTTAGCTCATCCATTTTTAAAAAAATATTTTATTTATTTATTTGACAGAGAGAGAGAGATCACAAGTAGGCAGAGAGGCAGGTACAGAGAGAGGGGGAAGGAGGCTCCCCACTGAGCAGAGAGCCCGATGTGGGACTTGATCCCAGGACCCTAAGATCATGACCTGAGCTGAAGGCAGAGGCTTAACCCACTGAGCCACCCAGGCGCCCTTAGCTCAACCATTGTACTTCTCTATCTTTTTGAGTTTGATTCTGTCATAGTGGAGAGGAATAATTGAATCATTTAAAATACTTCATTTCTTTTTAAGTCATCTATTCAGTAAACATTTGCAGAGTTGTATCTTTGTGGCAGACAGAAGAATAATCCCCCAAAGATGTCCACATCCTATCCAGGAACATATGAACATGTCAATGACAAAGGGGATTTCCCCCCCCCCAGACATGAATAAATCAAGAATCTTGAGGTGAGGAGATTATCCTGGATTATCCAGAAGGGCTCAATGAAACCATGAGGGTCCTTATGAGAAGGAAGCCAGAAGGTGAGAGCCATAAAGACAAAAGTGACCATAGTAGCAGAGGTAGGAGAAAGAGTAGGGAGTAGGGAGACAGAGACACAGATCTGAAATGCCATACTGCCAGCCTTCAAGATGGAGGAAGGAGCTATAAGCCAAGGAATGCAGAATGCAGGTGACCTCTAGAAGCTGGGAAGGCAAGGGAAAAGATTCACTCTGAAAGCCAACACCTTGATTTTTAGCTAAGGGAAACCCATTTTGCACTTTTGACCTCCATTTTGGACTTCTGACCTCTAGAACTGTAAGATAATAGATCTGTACTGTTTTAAGCCACTAAAAGATTGTGACAGTTTGTTACAGCAGTGATAGGAAGTTGGTACACCTGTAACTCCACCATTTTTACCTGTCAACTCAGATAATTCTTCTGTGCTCCAAAACTGTATATTCAGCTGGCTCCTTAAAAATCATGACTTAGCGGGCGCCTGGGTGGCTCAGTGGGTTGAAGCCGCTGCCTTCGGCTCAGGTCATGATCCCAGGGTCCTGGGATCGAGGCCCACATCAGGCTCTTTGCTCAGCAGGGAGCCTGCTTCCTCCTCTCTCCTCTCTCTCTGCCTGCCTCTCTGCCTACTTGTAATCTCTCTCTCTGTGTCAAATGAATAAATAAAATCTTTAAAAAAAAAAAATCATGACTTAGCTGTCTCAGACGCACGTCAAGCTCAAAAACTTATGATCTTCTCCACAGAACTTGGTGCTTATCCAGCATCCTCTTTATCTTTGATTGCCACCATCAGTCGCTCAAGGTTCAAGCCAGAAATGCAGGGCTCACGTGGGGGATGCCTTTCTCTCTTCACCCCTAACCAGGTCATTACAGAGGCTTGCTGATTTCTACCTCCTGAATCCCTCCCTGTTTCAATGACATCTCTCCATCTCCACTATCGCCGCCATAATCCTAACTGCTGTTACTATTCAGCTGCACCACTCCTAACTGCTCTTCTCATACACATCTTACACATTCTCTGCACTTCATCCAAACTCATCTTTAATGGAAATATGACCAAAAGTATTTCATGCTGCAAACAACTCCACTGGTCTTAAATAAAAACACAAATTCTTAAGTTGAAAAAAGGCCTTGCCCCATGTAACTCTAGCACTCTGCTCCAACCTCATCCCGAGCTCTCTTCTCTAACCTTCTGAAGTTCTTCTCTGGACATTTTTTCTGCCCCTTTGACATGTGTTTTTCCTTCCTTAGGTCCATGCTGTTTGTTTGCCTGGACAAGCAGAAACTAGAATCTCTGGCCCAGGCAGTAGTCTCAAGGGTTGGGGCTCGGCAGAAGAGTGAGCAAAAGGCCAGAGATTCAGGCCACAGTTCAGGGGAACCTGGTGACCTCCTATGAAATGAGACCAGGTGAGGAATCAAGCATATTTAGAATTTAAGTACAAGGAAGTAGAGAGAAGATAACCCGCTAAAGATCAGTCCCAGAACAGGGTCCAGAGAGGAACCTGGGAAATGACCTGGGAATTGAGTTACAGGTCCATGGAGCATATCATGGAGCATACATCGCATATCAAATAGAGAAAGCAGAAGTTTTGGAGGGAGTGAGGAGATGCGGAATGACCAGAGAACCACAGAAATTAGGAGAAATTGTAAGGAAGTTCCAAGAGAAGCCTGTTGACACTGTCAAATAACGAAAGAGAAGTCATGGGATTGACCAGCAGAGGTCCATAAACATGATGGATGGATAAGTAAATGAGGACAGTGAGGATAATCGCCATGAAGAAGCTGGTGTGTGAAGAGAAAGAAAATGGAGCAGCAGGTTGAAGAAGCCGAAATGTTAAGGCAGGTTTGGGGTGTTCTTTGTCTTAAGATAGGAGAGACTGGTAGATGCTTAAATGTTTGTGAGTTACTCATTGCTTTTTTTTTTCTTTCTTTACTGTGGAAATGATTGGGTTTGGTTTTTTTAAATTAATTTATTTAAGTAATTTCTATACCCAACATGGGCCTTGGACTCATGACCCTGACATCAAGAGTCACATGCTCCTCTGACTGAGCCAGCCAAGTGCCCTGGAAATGACTGCGTCTTTAATTCTATAAATATATTTGTGTACAAAGTTTAAAAAAAAACTAATGACTTAAAAGCTATTAAAAATAAATATATATTGAAGAGAATGTCTTTTTTTCACTGGATATTTTTTCCAGCTTTGTCAAAGATTATTTGACCATAGAGTTGAGGGTCCATATCTGGACTCTCCACTCTGTTCCATTGGTCTGTGTGTCTGTTTTTGTGCCTGTACCATGCTGTCTTGATGATCATAGCTTTGTAATAAAGCTTGAAATCAGGCAACGTGATGCCCCCAGCTTTGTTTTTCTTTTTCAACATTGCCTTAGCAATTCGGGCTCTTTTCTTGTTCCGTACAAATTTTAGGATTGTTTGTTCCAGCACTTTGAAAAATGCTGGTGGAATTTGGATCAGGATGGCATTGAAAGTATAGATTGCTCTGGGCAGTATAGACATTTTAACAATGTTTATTCTTCCGATCCATGAGCATGGAAAGCTTTTCCATCTTTTTGTATCTTCTTCAATTTCTTTCATGAGCGTTCTATAGTTCCTCAAGTACAGATCCTTTACTCTTTGGTTAGGTTTATTCCAAGGTATCTTATGGTTCTTGGTGCTATAGTAAGTGGAAATGATTCTCTAATTTCCCTTTATATATTTTCATTGCTAGTGTATAAGAAAGCAACTGACTTCTGTGGATTGATTTTGTATCCTGCCACATTACTGAACTGCTGTATGAGTTCTAGAAGTTTGGGGATACAGATGTAGTGAAAAGAAGGGTCATATGTACCCTAATGTTTGTAGTAGCAATGTCCACAATCGCCAAACTGTGGAAAGAGCTGAAATGCCCTTCAACAGAAGAATGGATAAAGATGTGGTCCATAAATACAATGGGATATTACTCAGCCATCAGAAAGGAAGAATGCCCAACTTTTGTATCAACATGGACGGGTCTGGAGGAGATTATGCTGAGTGAAATAAGTCAAGCAGAGAAAGTCAATTATCATATGGTTTCACTTACTTGTGGAACATAAGGAATAAAATGGAGGACTCTAGGGGAAGGAAAGGAAAAGTGAACTGGGGTAAATCGGAGGGGGAGATGAACCATGAGAGACTGTGGACTCTGAGAAACAAGCTGAGGGTTATGGAGGGGAGGAGAGAGGGAGGATGGGTGAGCCTGGTGGTGGGTATTAAGGAGGGCACGTATTGCATGGAGCACTGGGTGTGGTGCATAAACAAAGAATCTTGGATCACTGAAAAAATAATAAAAAAATAAATAAACATAATTCCCCTGTCTCAAACTTCCACCTCTAAGACTTACTCCCTGGAAACCCATTCAATGTTTTTAGCTGTTTGCTTTGATATTTGTCATTGTATGTCTAAGTAATGTTCATTTTGGACATTTCCATTGACTCCTTATTATGAAAGATCAGGTGGAAGCCCTCTGAGAAACTTCACGTACCCACATACACATTTTTTACCTCTTTTTTTCCCCAAGAAGTTTATATAATAATTTTTATTTAAATATCTAGCATTAACTATGTAATTATTATTCATGTTGAGCCACAAAGTACACTATTATTATTTTTTTCTTTCTTGGACAGTTTATTTTTTCATTACATTTCTCTGTGCTAATCATGAATTCTTACCCAACTTCTCCAAAAGAACTGTGTATTTCTCTCAGGATAGTCAAACACATAGATAAATCAGTTCCGCTTTAGTAAATGTTAGTGGCATTGAACCTTCCCCATACTGCCAACCCCACACTTCTCCCCCAATTCTCTCCTCATACCCACAGGCTCTCATCCTGGCATCTTCTTTACCAGAATCCTGTGGATTAATTCCCACATACAGTTTATTTATTTATTTATTTATTTATTTATTTAAAGATTTTATTTATTCATTTGACAGAGAGAGAGAGATCACAAGTAGGCAGAGAGGCAGGCAGAGAATGAGGAGGAAGCAGGCCCCCTGCTGAGCAGAGAGCCCGATGCGGGGCTCGATCCCAGGACCCTGAGATCATGACCTGAGCTGAAAGCAGAGGCTTTAACCCACTGAGCCACCCAGGCGCCCTCCCACATACAGTTTATATATTTAAGCCCTGTTGCTTAGATTTTATGTCTTTTTCTTTTTTGGTTTCTTCTATCATTTTGGTAGTGGCACTGCTCTAGTAGCTTTCTAAGAACACCTACATTGGAGGTAAATTTTTGAAATCTCAAATATCTGAAAATGTAAGTAATCTATACTCATCTTTAATTGATAGTTTATCTTGGAGAATTCTAGGTCGAAAATAATTGTCCACCCGAGTTTGAGACCTTGTTCCATCTTCTCCTAGCTCTTAATATTGTAATTGGGAATTTTGGTGTCATTTTATTTCTTGACCCTTCACATGTGACACATTTGACCTTTATGGCAGTTTTTCAGATTATCGTTTTACAGTTAGTATTCTTCAGTTTAATGATAATGAGTCTTATGTATATTTTTAGTCATTTATCTTTAGGCATTTCCTAAAAAGACATATTTTTTAATTTTGGAAAAGATATTACTGTCAGTTCTTTGATAATTTTCTTCTCTCCTTTTTCTCTATTTCTGAAATATTGGATCTAATAAACTGATCCCCTATGTTCTTATTTTCTCTCTATTTGCCCTTTCTTTTTTGCCCTTTTGTTCTATTTTACCCTGATCTTTATCTTTCTAAACTTCGACAGAGTTATTGATTTGTAGTATAATAATTTCTAAATTTCAGAAGCTTCTGCTCATTCTTCAGATGTTCTATTCTGATGTTATCCTATCGTTCTTTCATGGCTGTGGTAGCTTCTCCGATTTCTCTGGTAAGGATAACCATGTTTTTATTCTTTTGCCCCTGTTTCACAGCTATTTCTTAGTTTGTTTTACCTTTATTGTTTGTTTGGTCTCTGCTTCTCACGTTAATGAATTTTCTCAACTGTCTGTGGGGTCCTGACTATTGATTCATATTCTTTATCTACTGGCTATTTGTTTATATCCACTATTTACTGGATCATGCTCATATGTAGGTACTAAAGAATGCTGTTTGGAGGGATCTAATCTCTATAAAGGCTAAGTAGATCATTGCAGACTAAACTTCTGCTAAGTATAATTGAAAAAGACAAGGCAATATACATCAAATATCTGCTGGGGGTATCAGAAGGCTACTAAGATGTCTAGGACTTGAGGGATCAAGGTCTCAGAGAAGAGAAACATTTTGAGGTAAGCCTTGCATTCTTTGTTAATTTCCCCCTCAGAACATTTGCAAATTCAAATTCTTATGCAGCATAAGCTGCTCTTTTTTTTTCCTTTTTTTTTTTTAAGCTGCTCTTCTTAAAGATGCCATTTACCCTCTTGAAAGTGCATTCCTGATGACCCATCTTCTGAGTCCTCTGGAGGGGAATAAACCTCAAGAGGGACTTTGGGCCTCATGTAATTTATCCACTCCAGCAGGCCGACACTCCAGCCTTCTATGCCTTCCTCTACCATCTTCCAGGGAAACCCAAGCATTTCCACTTGACTCAGTGTGGGCCACACATGTTCAAGCTTATCTGAGTGTGAGTTTACCCCAACCTCTGGGATGCAGAATATTTAATCCTGTGTTGCAAGAAAGTACCTCCAAATCAACATAACATTGCTTAGTCAGATTCATTCAAGCCTTCTTGATTAATCACTCTCAAATTCTAATCTCAGGCACGCATACTCTGCTGGATTCTCCCAGTACACACTAACTAATTCTTTCAGATCCTTGATGAGTAATCTCTTCCCTCCCTTATTACGACCAGTATGTTCCCACCCAGATTATGCTGGGATTTAACTCTAGGTATCCACCTGGCAGGAAGGAAAGGAGAGAAGCATTTGTTGCCTTGCAAGGGAAAAGTTTCTGTTGCATCCTGAGCATTGCAGAAGTTTACTAGGAATGGGAGGGTTCAGAAGGTTCTGAGTGTTCAAGGGCATCTGCAGAGCCAAAGTCTTTTGGGTCATCCATCCAGATATCCCTATCCCATGTATTAAGATTCCAGGTTTTCCTGACCATAGCCCTGATCTCAGCATAAACAACTTGGCTTGGCTTGCATTTAAGCATCTCTGGAGGTCTGCAACTCTCTCAGGTCCTTAGCTGTGTCTGCTCTTCAACTGTAGCAAGATAAGGGCCTCTTTGGAAGCTACCAGTGTCTCTCTAACTCTCATAGTTAGCCTTTAACTGTGTGGTTACTACTTTCAGTTTCTCATCATCCCTCTATAGGGCACCAATACAAATTAGTAATTATTAGCCAACTCTCCTGTGGTTGTAGGCATTGTTCCTTTCTTAGCTTTTAAATATGTGATTTTCTTGAATCCTAGAAAGAGCAAAGGGCAATCACTTCTACTGAAACATTTTTACAGGTCACCACCAGTGAAACCTTTAGCACTGGGGCCACCACCTCATGCCAGGGACTATGAATGCCCCACATTCCAGTCAGGATGGGGTTCTCCTCGTCAGCCAGGTGATGAATGAACTAGTCTCCAAACCCCATCTTAGTGCCTGTTTTCTCAGACCACATTTAGTATCCCTTTGTCAGTCAGATCATCTGACAAGAGCCCTCAGGGCAGGATGAGATGTGCAAGAGATGTACTGGAGGAAGCACCTATAAAGCATGAAGGAGTAAGGAGTTGGGTAGGCGTGAAGAGCCATAAGACCACAGTGCAGGTCTGGTGCCTGTGGGAGAAGAGAGAAAAGGAAGGAGCAAATAAGAGCTCAAGATCACAGTGCAGTTATGGGACCATCTTGACCAGGCTGTTGGAAGAACCAGATCAAAGCTTGCCCATTGGGAGAGTCCCCTGGAAGGTTCATATCCTTGAAATGTTCAGTCATTTGTTGGATGTCGTCAGTGACAGTGATAAGTATGTGGCTGCAGAGTTGGGATTTGAAACCATTCCTTTGTGAATATTCTCCTGTCTCTTCTTGTAAGCCTATCTCTTCACCGCCCCCCGACCCGTGACCCCCGCTCACCCACCTGTATCATTTCAGAAGCAGCTTGTGATGACGTTTCCACTCTATTAAGAGAAATTTCCCTCTTCTATTTTATACAGAATGTAGAAAAAATTAAATTTTAAATTTTAAAAATTTACTTTATTACAAGCAATGCATATAAATCCCTGTGTATACAAAAATGTATAGAATGTGGCCTTTGCCTATAAATAATTTACAACTAGTGAGATAGATGACATAAGAAGACTACTTTAACATAATGTGGGGAAGTTTTTATGGCACAGGAATTTAGAGTGTGGAAACATAGCAAAGAGTCCCTAAATCAACCTGGGAATCAGGCAATTTTGCTGGAGGAATTGAGGTCTCAGCTAAGCGCTGGATGATTCTAGAGCTGAATGGATGATTCTAAGTTAGCCAGGAAAAGATAGGAGGGATGGAAATTCCAGAAATGGGTGACAGAATAGCCAGGGTGTGGTGGTGAGAAATATCCTGCTCCCTCTGGGGAACTATAAAGCAGAGAGGGCAAGTGGGGAGGTTGGGGGGAGGCCTTAGCCTTTAACTATGTGGTACAAGGGCAGGATCAGGGGGTCCTTTGGTGCCGCTTCAAGCAATTAAAGAAGAGTGACACGGTCTGATTTGGATATTGATATGGTCTGGCTTAGGCCATAAGGAGTAAAAAGAGACCACAGCAGACTGGCAAGTGGCAATGTGGGCCTGAACTGGGTGGGCAAAAGCAAGAATTGAAAAGAATAAAGAATAGCAACTGCAGCCAAAAGACCAGGCTGGAGTCATTATGCTGCCACTCATCCATGCATGAGGTCATTCAGCCTCATTCCTGCAGAGCAAATCCACACTCTCTGCCCTGTGGCTAATTCTGCCCATCAGAGAAGACAATCCCATGAAGAGCTTACTGTAGTTCTTGGCACATAAGCGGTAATTTCACTCCCTTTCTTCACCGCATGTTTTTAAGTAACTTCCAGTTTTCCCCATTGTTGTGTTTTTGATAGTTATTTTAGGATGACAGGAATGATAAGTAAACATGCTCAGTGGATCATCTTACTTTAGCTTAGTGTGCATCACCGCCTATCCATTCATTGTCACCTTATGTCTACAGATAAGTGTACGTACACACACACACACACACACACACACACACACACACACACACACACCATCCATCCTTTTTCTCCCCGACCTTTCTACCATAGTCACCATTGTCTGTTGCTCCCTCCTCCATCTGTTGGGCCAAGAATCCCAAAGAGTTTTGAGGATACCCAGAAATTCAAGATGTGTCAAAAATTTCATGACATTTGTGTGCCCATTTGACTTAATTTTTTTGAGCGCCCACTCTATGACATCAAACAAGAAAACTTCTTGCCCTCCTGAAGCTTTGAAAGGCCTGAGAGAGTGGGAAGACTTCCAGTCATGCACTGACTTTCTCAATCACTTGGAGGCAACATGTTCTAGAGCTCTTAACTGATGGCAGGGAGTCAACCAATGGGTGTGGGGTGGGTTGTTTTATTTGCCAATAGAATACTGTGGTGATTTCACTTTTCAATCTCATGGTACTACTCTACGAACAGTTGACAACGAATTCTCATTTAACAGCACTGTCTTCATTTATGTAAGCGTCTATGATACCTAAAGAGCACGAGGCCCTGAGCCAACTCCAGTGGAAAATTTGCTATCACGTCTAGATTAGACGCACATCCAAGAATCCATCTTCCTACTGTGGGACAAGACTTGTCACAAATAGCTTGGATTTATGGATGCTCTTCTGCAGCAGAAACCATTTCACCTTTTGAGGTAACCTTTACAGAATAATAAAATCAATCAGTTTTATTTGACATCCAAATCAGAGCTCTGCCCTAAATAGATCGCTAGCATTTTACGTGGAGAACAAAACAGAGGAGAAGAATGTGCCCAGGGGCAGGTGGAAGAGGACACTGGAACAAGAGCAGGACTGCTGTCAGGTGGTATCCTGAGCACCTTGTGCCTTGGATCCCTGTCTGTGATCCTGAATCTCCACCCTCATCCTGGAATGGACCAATGAAAATGAGGTGGCAGGCTACAAATGATTTGCACACAGGTTGATTCCTCTTTTTTATCCTGTTTGGTTTGGTGCACACAGGAATCTGTGTAGACTTGTCTGGTGGGAAAGGGGGCATAGTTCTAGATGTATTCTCTGTAGACAGATGGAACACGTACAGCTTAGTATGTTTCAAACCTTAAATGAGTCATATGTTGAAGACTTCATCTGTGTGTGAGTGTGCGTGCATGTGCGAGTGCGTGTGTAGTGTGCTATGTGTACACATGAATCACATTTACGTAGCTTCAAAGAAAATTTTTAGAGCTCTAATGCTTTTGCAGAACTATCTTCAAAGATATTTGTTATACTGAAAAACCAATATAATATAATGGTTATCAGTAAGCCTCTGGCAATAGGTTTTGATTGCAAATTCCAATTCTATAATTTAAAAGCTGTGTGACTTTTGGCAAGATCCTTAATCACTCTATGCTTCAATTTCCTCAATTATAATAATGGCACCTACCTTATTTATGAGTATTAAATGACATAAAATATAAGCACTAATAGTGCCTGGCTCATGATGAGTGCTAAATGCTATGTATTAACTATTATTATAATTAAGTGGGTATGGTTGAACTCTGGAGAAAATCCTACAGTTGGAGTAGAGAGGCGGTCTTATGCAGTGCTTGAGATCAGACAAACTAACATTTGGATTCTAGTACTTCCACTTGCAACCTTGGGCCAAGTTACTTACTTGTTTTGGGCATAATTATGTCCCATAATCATTACTGGGAGTTTTAAATGAGATAGCACCAAGCATAATGGTTGGTTCATTGTTGGTGCTCAATAAATGGGAGTGATAATTACTAGTATCATTCACATATACACACATCCTTTAAATAACATCACAAACCTACACATAACTCTTGACTGTCTCTTAGCATTTGGAATTTAGGATGAACTCAGGCAAGTAAGAAACTGATGTCCTAGTCACAGAATATTATCCCAAGTGAAAGGAGTCAGAATAACCCTATGATGTGTAGTGTCAGAATGACTATAAGAGCTACTGTTAAAATGGTGAGAACTTCAGCCTTGGAATTCTGATGATGTAGGTGTCTGTCATGAGGATGTGGTGGCAATATGAGTAAAGAACGACAAGAAGCTTCTCTATTAGCAATTGCATTTCTTTTACAAAATGTGCTACATGGAAGCCATCTCATTGTGATTAAAGTTGTAAAATTGAATCTATCATATGAGTTCCATGTTAAAAGGCCACATCAAACAATATGGCGGCATTTTAGGGGAAGAACCTCCTAGAACACCACCCTGTCAACACCCCAATAAAACAGGGGAGTTCCTGTTACACACATGCCCCAGAAAAAGTTTGGGAAGGGTGGCCCTTGCCATAAATGGCTGTAAGAGTGCTGTAAAGTGTTGGTCCTGTTATTAAAACTTTCTAACTTGACCTTTTCACATATAAACCATAAACACTGGGAAAGATGGAGAATTTTAAGTGCAAAAGACAATACATGGTTATTTTGCATTCATGATGCCATTTAGGGGACACAAAAAGCTTTCAAAATACAGTGATATGTTTGGCTTCAGCCCAGGTTGAGTTTTCTCAGAAAACTATGAAATCAGAGAAATCTTATTTTTGCAAAATTTCTAATTTAATTTATCTCTGGCTGGGGACATTTGGGGGGAAATGCCCAAACACTGATTAGGTAGAAAGGAAACCATCATATTGTGTGTGTGTGTGTGTGTGTATTTATTAAGATTTTATTTTTTTAGAGCAGTTTTAGGCCCACAGCAAAACTAAAGAGCAGGCACAGAGATTTCCCATATATTTCTTACCCACACACATTTATAACCTTCCTGATTATCCTCTCCCTAGTGGGGGAGGAACATTTGTTTTAACTGAAGAACTTATGTTGACACATCATTATCCCAATAGTTTACATTAAGGTTCACTGATGGTGTTGAACATTCTATGGGTTTGGATAAATGCATAATGACATGTATCCACCATTATAGTATCATCCAGAGCAGTTTTGCTGCCCTACAAAAACCCTCTGCACTTAGGCTATTTACCCTTCCCTCTCTCCATCAACCCTTGGCAATTACTGATCTTTTTCCTGCCCCTAGGGTTTTGCCTTTCCAGATGTCATATAATTGGAATCATACAATACTTAGCCCTTTCAGACTGGTTTCTTTCACTTAATAATATACTTTAAGGTTACGTCATGTCTCTTTGTGGCTTGATAGCTCATTTCTTTTTAGAGCTGAATGGTATTCCTCTGAATAGACCACAGTTTATTTATTCATTCACCTATTGAAGTATATTTGGTTGCTTACAAGTTTTGGCAATTATGAATAAAGTTGCTATAAATATCTCTGTGCAGGTTTTTGCATGGATATAAGTTTTCAGTTCCTTTGGGTAAATACCAAGGA
Organism: Ailurus styani; assembly: GCA_002007465.1. NCBI lineage: Eukaryota > Metazoa > Chordata > Mammalia > Carnivora > Ailuridae > Ailurus > Ailurus styani. Next base: position 6,555,683 of record LNAC01000006.1, read on the forward strand.
TCATGATTGCTGGATCACATGGTAGGAGTTGGTTTCATGTTGTAAGAAAACACCAACTGTCTTCCGAAGTGGCTGTACCATTTTGCATCCCCAGAACTAATGTATGAGAGTTCCTATTGCTCCATATCCTCATTAGCATTTGGTGTTGTCAGTGCTTTGGATTTTGGATATTCTAATAAGTGTACAGTTGTATCTCATTGTTCTTTTAAATTACATTTCCCTGATGACATATGATGTGGTGCATCTCTTCATGTATTTATTTTCCATCTGTATGTCTGGTAAAGTCTTTTGCCCATTTTTTAATTGAACCGATTTCTTATTTTCGAGTTTTAAGACTTTTTTGTATAGTTTAGATGACAGTCCTTTATCAGATATGTCTTTTGCAAATGCTTTCTCCCAGTCTGCAGCTTATCTTCTGATTCTTTTGATATTGTCTTTCTTAGAACAGAAGTTTTTAATTTTAATGAAGCCTAACTTATAAATCATTTCTTTCATGCATTGTATCTCTGGTGTTATATCTAAAAAGACCTCACCATGCCCAAGGTTGTCTAGGTTTTCTCCTATGTTATTATTTAGGAGTTTTATAATAAGTTTATATGAATTTATAAATTCATACATTTAGGTCTATGATCCATTTTGAGTTAATTTTTGTGAAGGGTATACAGACTGTGTCTAGATTCTTTTCCCCCCATGTATATCTAGTTATTATAGCACCATTTGTTAAAAAACTATCTTTGCTCCATTGTATTGCTTTTGTTTCTTTATCAAAGATCAGTTGACTATATTTTTGGAGATTCTGGGCTCTCTATTCTGTTCCATTCATGTACTTATTTGTTCTTTCACTAATATTATACTGTCTTGATTACCAAAGCTTTATAGTAGGTCTTAAAGACATGAAGGGTCAGTCCTGCAACTCTGTTCTTCCCTCAATATTGTAATTGGCTGCTCTGGGTCTTTTGCCTCTCCATATACACTTTAGAGTCAGTTTGTTGATATTAAAACATAACTTGCTGACATTTTCATAGCATTGCATTAAATCTATAGATCAAGTAGAGAAGAACTGGCAGCTTGACAATAGTGAGTCTTCCTTTCTATAAACATAGACCATCTTTTATTTTAGTTTTTTTATTTCATTCATCAGATTTTGTCATTTTTTAAACATAGATCTTGTATATATTTTGTTAGATTTATACCAAAGCATTTTATTTTGGGGTATGTTAACATAAATGGTGGTGTTTTTAACTTCAAACTTTGCTTGTTCATTGCTGGTATATAGGAAAGTGTTTGACTTTTGTATATTAACCGTGTATCCTGCCACCTCGCTACAATTGCTTATTAGTTCCAGTTTTTTGTTGTTGTTGTTGTTGATTCTTTCAGATTTTCTACAGAGATGAATCATGTCATCTCTGAATAGAAGTACTTCTATTTCTCCCTTCCCAATCAGCATACATTTTATTTCTTGCTACTGTCTTGCTGTATTAGCTAGAACTTCCTGCACAATGTTAAAAAAGGATGGTGAGGGGGGCACATCCTTGCCTTGTACCTTATCTTAGTGGGAAATCTTCTAGTTTCTCATTAAGTAGGATATTAGCTACAGGTTTTTTGTAGATATTCCTTCTCAAGTTGAGGAGACTTCTCTGTATTCCTAGTTTACTGAGATTTTTTTCCCATGGAAACCATTTTTTAAAAGACTTTCTTGTTCATCAGAATAACAGAATGTCTGACACAATGTTATATATTTTGTTTTTGGTCAACTGTTATGGGACATGAATGGAAGAAAATGAAACTGCCTGGGATAATTATCCCCTCTATTTGATTTGATAAAGTCATGTCCAATAAGAACTATAAGAACATGGCTGTCAAGTAAGAGCTACCTGAAGTTATGAAGCATTAAACAATCTGACCTAGATGCATTTATGATAAAGAGTCACTGGTCACTGAAATGGCCATTTACAGGGAAGCTGCATAGAGGGCAGTCTGGGTGCAGCCTGCCCAAGCCTGAGAGGAATCCAAAAATGAGAAGTCATCTGGCTTAGGGGAAAGTAGATAATCTTTGCCCTCAAAGGGCACAGCTTCCCCTATGGGTGCTAGCACTTTCTGTCTCTGATGTTTTGGGAGAAATGTCTGAGAGTCAGTAACCTCCTTTGTGACATGGTGAGAATAGAAAAAGCTCCCTAATGAGACAATGCATGAGAAAACACTCTGTAAATTGCTTAAGTGCCATAGAAATATTTTTCAGTTTATTGTTTCTGCAAAGCATAACCTAGTAGTCTTAGAGAAAATACTGTACCACATTCTGTTCTAACTAAACACTGACAGAAAATTGGGACTCTGAGCTGTTGTGTGTTTTCAAGGTATCTGAAGTTCTTCCTTAATTCAACAAATACTTAGTATGTGCTTACTATGTGCCAGGCACTGTGTGAACACTAAAGATGCATTAGAAAATAAAACATACAAAAAATCCATACCCTCATGAAGCTTACTTTCCAGCAGGTGACAGGACAATAAACAAAGTTTAAAATTTATGGAGTGTTAGAAGATAGCAAGTTCAAGAGAGAAAAAACAAATTAGGAAAAGAGTTAAGGATGAGGTGTGGAGTATTTGTATAATATTTCTAGTCTCTTCTGTTTACACAGTATCTGTTCCTTCTTCACTGTCGTTCATTGGTTGGTAGTTCTAGGGAGCCTCAGGTAAATAAAAGTTAATTTGGGAATTAGTTGTGTTTGATGAGTTTTGAAGCTGAACTTCTTAAACTTCTGGACCACTTTTTTTTTTTAAGTTAAAGCATACACCAACAAAAATTGTAAAGCTTCCTCTCCTGCTTGCCACGGTGCATGCTAATATAGCAAGAAATTCATCAATTTAAAACTTCATAAATTTATAGATCGAGAGACAAATAATATAGATACTTTCTGAGACATAGGAGAATGCACTCATTCCTCAGATCTCATTTTCTATTTTTATTTTATTTTATTTTATTTTATTTTATTTTTTTTAAAGATTTTATTTATTTATTTGACACACAGAAAGATCAGATCACAAGTAGGCAGAGAGGCAGGCAGAGAGAGAGGGGGAAGCAGGCTCCCTGCCGAGCAGGGAGCCCGATGCGGGCCTCGATCCCAGGACCCTGAGATCATGACCTGAGCNGGAAAAACATGACTTCTAAGACCATGTCTATGATCCACAGAGAATGAAGTCCTTTACTTGAATACCCAGCTTTATGATTAAAATAAAATTCAGCTGTAACCTGTTTTATAAGCTGGTTTATAAAAATATAAAACATGTGAGTCCAATTTGAGATTAATTTTATTTTTTGTAAAAAATGAAATACAGATTTATAAACAGAAGGAATTAATTCCCTATAATTTTTGTTTGTTTTTAATGCTTTGCCTTCTAGACTACCCTACAAGAATTTCTACTTTCTGGTTCCTATGTCTTAGATCTACTTTAAAAAAAATAAATGGTTAATTGGTCTTCCCATGTTTGAACAATGACGATGNTTAGATCTACTTAAAAAAAAAAATAAATGGTTAATTGGTCTTCCCATGTTTGAACAATGACGATGACACCATTGTGGAGCATGTAGGTGAATGCTACACTTGAGAGGCAATTCTGGCAAAAATTCAATTTAGTACCTCTTTAAACAAAAGGTACCCTCCTATGTATGTTCTGTTTGATTGATTTTGTTATTTTGGCTGTTGGCCACAATTTCTGAGATTTCAAATTGAATGATTCTTGGCTACTTTGTTCTATTAATTACTATTCTTAATATAGGCAGGTATTTGCCTGTAATGTTAATATTCATTTACCCTTTCATTCAAAAAATATTATTGGTCACTTACTCTGTGTTGGGTAATATTCAAGGCATTCTCTTAACTTTGTAACAGGCAGCAGAGCCCAATGAGAACTGAGGTAGAAGAGACCTTCAGGCTGTTACATCCTTCAGGTTGTTGGGGCTCTCCCACCCCTGGAAGCTTCAGTCAGAATTACCCAGAAGAGGAAAGAATTGAGGCAGCATGTGGATGTCTCATGCCTCATCTACCTGTCTCATCCACACTTGAAACTACAGTAGACTGGCACAAAAACAGACACATAGACCAATGGAACAGAGTGGAGAGTCCAGATATGGATCCTCAACTCTATGGTCAAATCTTTGACAAAGCAGGAAAAAATATCCAGTGGAAAAAAGACACTCTCTTGAATAAATGGTGCTGGGAAAATTGGACAGCTATGTATAGAAGAATGAAACTCCACCATTCTCTCACACCATACACAAAGATAAACTTGAAATAGATGGAAGACCTCAATGTGAGGCAGGAATGTATCAAAATCCTAGAGGAGAAGATAGGCAGTAACCTTTTTGATATCGGCCACAGCAACTTCCTTCAAGACGCATCTCCAAAGGCAAAGGAAACAAAAGCTAAAATGAACTTTTGGGACTTCATCAAGATAAAAAGCTTCTGCATAGCAAAGGAAACAGTCAACAAAACAAAGAGGCAACCCAGGGAATAGAAGAAGATATTCACAAATGACACTACAGACAACGGGCTGATATCTAAGATCTATAAAGAACTCAAGCTCAATGCCCAAAAAACAGAAAATCATGTTAAAAAATGGGCAGAAGACATAAACAGACACTTCTCCAAAGAAGACATACAAATGGCCAACAGACACATGAAAAAATGTTCATCATCACTACCCATCAGGGAAACTTAAATCAAAACCACATTGAGATACCACCTTACACCAGTTTAGAATGGCAAAGATTAACACGGCAGGAAACAACAAATGTTGGAGGGGATGTGGAGAAAGGGGAACCCTCTTACACTGTTGGTGGGAATGCAAGTTGGTGTAGCCACTTTGGAAAACAGTCTGGAGATTCCTCAAAAAATTAAATATAGAGCTACCCTAGGACCCTGTAATTGCACCACTGGGTATTTAGCCCAAAAATACAGATGTAGTGAAAAGAAGGGCCATATGTACCCCAACGTTCATAGCAGCAATGGCCACAATCGCCCAACTGTGGAAAGAGCCGAGATGCCCTTCAACAGACGAATGGATAAAGAAGACATGGTCCATATATACAATGGAATCTTAGACATCAGAAAGGATGAATACCCAACTTTTGTATCAACATGGACGGGTCTGGAGGAGATTATGCTGAGTGAAATAAGTCAAGCAGAGAAAGTCAATTATCATATGGTTTCACTTACTTGTGGAACATAAAGAATAAAATGGAGGACTCTAGGGGAAGGAAAGGAAAAGTGAACTGGGGTAAATCGGAGGGGGAGATGAACCATGAGAGACTGTGGACTCTGAGAAACAAGGTGAGGGTTATGGAAGGGAGGGGAAAAGGGGGATGGGTGAACCTGGTGGTGAGTATTAAGGAGGGCACGTATTGCATGGAACACTGAGCGTGGTGCATAAACAATGAATCTTGGATCACTGAAAAAGTAAGAAAAAAATAAATAATAAANATGGGTGAACCTGGTGGTGAGTATTAAGGAGGGCACGTATTGCATGGAACACTGAGCGTGGTGCATAAACAATGAATCTTGGATCACTGAAAAAGTAAGAAAAAAATAAATAATAAAAAATATATAAAGAAAACATTAAAAAAAAAAGAAACTACAGTGGAATGAAAGCCATCCTTTACTGTAAGAATATGAACATGTTGACAGACTTTCTAAAAGGACTTTTGGAATTCATTCATATGATTCATGTGCTCCCTGATAATTCATTTAATTTGGGAGAAAACGTCCTGAGCAATATATCTCCTAAGTTTAAGAATCACTATGTCTGCACCTAATATTATCTTCAACCAATATGAAATACCATTTTCATATTCCAAAGAGACTCATGCAATTTCTCCTCTCCTGTCAGATTTCTAACAAAATGCTACCTTGTGTTTACATAGCAATTTTCCCTTGTGATTAAAAAGGGTTTCTAGTTATTTGTCTTAAAACATTGATCAACAGTAGCCATACAGGGGTCACCCACAATTTTAATGATGGAGGAAGTCTATCCAAAATAATAGGTTACAACTCTCAGGTATGGAAAGAGATTTCAAGGCTCCTGATAGCCAAGGGCAGAAATATATGTCATAGAGAGTGTGATTTTTACGATGAGAAAATGAGAATATTAGACGTGGTGGTAACATTTTTAAAACACATGCCTTCTTTCAATAAGCATAAATATATTATACGGTGTTCAAGTTCAAAACTGAAAAATTGCATCCTTGGGGAGTATCCCTACTGCCGGTGAGCTATTAGGACTCAGATGTCTGTCTTTTGTATGCCCATCCTGGTGAGGATTTGTCACTCTTTACATTCCATAGTTTGTATTATTAAAACATTTAAGCATTTTTTCCAGGAATAAATCTGTATCATAATGTTGAATATGCTTTTCAAACTACTCATGCCCCAAGCCTTCCAACTGAAATTCTGATTTACTCTCTTTTCTTCTGAATAATTAATTCAGAACCAAAGGACTCACAAAAGACATTGGAAAATGATGTCAGGAAGTTTTTTTTTTTTTTTTAGAAAAAGTAGCTCATCTTGGGTCAGTGCTTTAGATAATAGACTTTAACTGTGTCACAGATAGAGAAGAAATGTAATAGCTAAGCCCCAATTAAATTAAGGTGACATTTTCCCCCCTTTAAGGGATTATTTTAAAAACCTTCATTTCTTCTCATTTCCCTCAGGCTATGTTTTTGCATTGCTCCTTAGAGTTTGTTTTGGAAACAGAGCTTGTTTTCTTTTCTCAGTGTGGGAAGTAAAGAGAACAGCCCGATTGTGCCCCCAGGAGGCCCGCACCAGACTCTTGCGGTGGTCAGGAGACCTGGTCAGTGACGGGATCACATCAGGGCAAAATCAGAACTGGGGTTCCTTGGAACATAGGGCTATTCGTCCTGTCGGCATTATTAGGAACTGGGAAAATTAGTCACCTGCTTTTTAATTGTGGTGATTTATCTAAGTTTGGATCCCTCTAAAAGAGGGAAAATATAGAAATGAATGCAATACTTTGAAAAAGTTTCTGTTAGGCTACAATATAGTAGGAATACTTGCAGGGTGCTATTTCATTTTGTTATGGCTGCTATTTCACCCAAACTTATCATTAAGTATTTAATTTTTTTCCCTTGGCATGAACCTTCTCAATTGCTCATTCATTGACTCATTCTGTATTTCTTAAGTACCTCTGTATGCCAGGCACTGTGCTAGGAGATACCAGTTAATATGGCAGGGTAGCAACAATTAACGAAATCACAAGTTAAGTAGTTGTATGGATAGGCATGAAAATCCTAAAGATCCCAATGGGATAGTGCCTTAGTGCCTTCCGCATGGGGAAGGCATTAACAAACTGTGCTTGGGAGTTTTGAGAATGGTCGCTGTATGAGTTTCCTAGCGTTGCCATAACCAGTACCACAAACGAGATGGCTTAGAACAACCACAATGTGTTCTCCCGCAATTCTGGGTGTTAGACATCCCAGATCAAGACGTTGACAGGGTCATGCTGTTTCTGAAGGTTCTATGGGAGAGAATGTTCCATGCCTTTCTTTGGGCTTCTGGTATTACCAGCTGTCTTGGGGTCCTTAGCCTTCCTGGGATCGTAGATGCATCACTCGGATCTCTGCCTCCTTGGTCACAAGGCTGCCTTTACTCTGTGCATCTGGGCCTTCATAAGGATCCTCCTTAATGTGTCTGTTTGTATCTCTCCCCTCTTATATGGACAACAGTCATAGTGGATTAGGGATCCATATATATATATAACCAATCCAATATAACCTCATCTTACTTAACTGTATCTGCAGTGACCCAGTTTCCAAATAAGGGCATATTCAGAGGGCGTTAGGGTTTCAATGGTTACTTCCTTAACAAAGAGGGTAAAAACTGATCTGGGTCCTGACTGATGAGCAGGAATTGCCAAAAAGAAGAAATGCTCTACGCGAGGTGTGTGTGTGTGTGTGTGTGAGTGTGTTGGTAGGCATTGCAGGCAAGGGCAGCACCATTAGAAAACAGGAATTTGTTGTTGGCAGTGACACCAGATGAAACTAGAATGCTACCTTAAACCTGGGCATGGACCAGACCATGTCGCCACAAAACAAAGCATTTTTCCTTCAGTGTCAAAGAAGTTTTCTGCAAGCCATCGACTGTTCGAGCAAATAGGAATGACTTGGGGAGAATACAGGAAGCAAACTGGGGACTCAGGCCTGAGGATGGGGGGGCAGTTGCCGGGAGTGTGCACATGCGTGCAGAGGGAGGAGACAATCCCAGCTTCTGCCTGTGGGAACCAGAGGAACGGTGGGAGCTTTCGTCTAACGTTGACCACACCGGTCACGCAGGCACCACCTACACCAACCAGGCTCCTCCTACAGCTGCAGACTTCTTCCCACTGCTCAGGTGGCAAAGTTCTGAGAGGGGCTTAGAACTGCCAGATTTGGAATCCTGAGTTGGAAGAAGGGGTAGCTTCTTGGCCCGGCACCTCGCAGAGCTATGCAGGGCACCCCCCTTCTGGATATTTCGCATGCCTGGACCAGCTTCCTCCGTCCTACCCCAGTAGATGTGTTCTAGGTCCCTTTGAGGCTCCTTCATGGCAAGGCTGCCCCGGGAGAGACATGGACCTGCTAGCCACTGGACTGGGTTTTATAATTTATGGATTTAAATACCTGGTATCAAACCTCCATTTGTCCTTGGGTCTCATGCAAAAATGTTATATCCCAGAGAAGAATAAGGTAGGGCCAGGTCCTGAAAGGGGTACAAGGAGCCCTCCTTGTGAGATGCTCTTTTCTGCTTATTGCTCTGCTCTGCTCCCTTGACCCTTAAGTACAAAACACGATCTTCGTTGTGATTTTGTTGTCATTGTGGTGGGTGGTGGTCGTCGTGATTTACAGCTGAAGGTGGGCGCATGCTCAGGTTGGCATGGAAATGATCTTCTGTGGTGTCCTTTTCTCTTCCTCTGAAGGTTCAAATCTCCCACCTACGAAGCCAGAGCTTCTTAAGACCTTTGTTTCTTTCCTGCCATCATTCCGCCAGTGCCCTTACTTTCCAATTTCCCCCACCCAATCTATAGTCTTCTCTAGTCACCTAGATCTCAGCTAGGTATTAAAAATACACCTGTTTTATGTTAGATCTTAAAAGTAAATTACTAAAAGATACAATTTTGTACAGGTTTGCACTCTTGGGAGGAATTTGCAAAGACGAGTATATTGACTCCAACCAGTCTGAGTCAGTGGGGAGAGGCTGAGTTGCCCAATGTCCTTTTCTTTCCTTGGTGACTGTCTTGCATTCCTCCTGAGGACCATGAAAAAACAGTGAGGAGCACAAGATGCCTATCTTTTCCAGAGTTTTAGGACCTACGCTTCATAGTTTCATAATTTCCCTAAGCCACAGGTAGCAGGAACTGCAGTCATAACACAAAGAAACCTATGTGAGTGGATGTGTGTATCAGAAGTGACAGGTGTTCTATAGAACATACACTCATCTCTTCACCTAGGAGCCCTCTCTGCAAGAATTCACGTAGATGAGTCACTGCTTACATACTGAGTGTTTCCACTTACCGGAGGTTAGAGATCAGTAACCAGTCCGTTTCCTGTTCCCCCACCAGACTTTTCATTCTTAGAGTTGGTTTGATATAGATCTCAGCTGGATGTACTCCTCAGACCCTGTATCCTTGCGTTGAAATACAGGGCTTTTATCTTTAAAAAATATAACTCGCTGTATTCAAAAACGGATCCCAAACACCATGCAAGTGTGTCTACCAATTCTAAGTCATTTTCAAAGCTTGTGGCAGCTGAAGCCATGGCAAGCTTTCATTTGTCAACTACTCAAGTCTCCAGTTCTATTAGGAAGGTTTATTATCAGTGTAGTGACAGAATTCACAGTCACCTAGAGTATCCTCTTCTATTATATGTGCGTATTTTAGACACTTTCAAGGTGATGCTTAACTTGTTCATTCATTTTTTTAAGTGTTCAAATATTTTATTTCATTTTATTTATTTTTTCAGTGGTCCAAGATTCTTTGTTTATGCACCACATCCAGTGCTCCATGCGATACATGCCCTCCTTAATACCCACCACCAGGTTCACTCATCCCCCCTACTCCCTTCCCCTCCATAAACCTCAGTTTGTTTCTGAGTCCATAGTCTCTCATGGTTCATCTCCCCCTCCGATTTACCCCAGTTCACTTTTCCTTTCCTTCTTCTAGAGTCCTCCATTTTATTCCTTATGTTCCACAAGTGAAACCATATGATAATTGACTTTCTCTGCTTGACTTATTTCACTCAGCATAATCTCCTCCAGACCCATCCATGTTGATACAAAAGTTGGGTATTCATCCTTTCTGATGGCTGAATAATATTCCATTGTATATGTGGACCACATCTTCTTCATCCATTCGTCTGCTGAAGGGCATCTCAGCTCTTTCCACAGTTGGGTGATTGTGGCCATTGCTGCTATGAACATTGGAGTACATGTGACCCTTCTTTTCACTACATCTGTATCTTTGGGGGAAATACCCAGTAGTGCAATTGCAAGGTCTTAGGGTAGCTCTGTGTTTAATTTTTTGAGGAATCTCCAGACTGTTTTTCAAAGTGGTTGCACCAACTTGCATTCCCACCAATAAGTGTAAGAGGGTTCCTTTTCTCCACATCCTCTCCAACACTTGTTTCCTGTCCTGTTGATTTTGGCCATTCCAAAGAAGACATATAAATGGCTAACAGACACATGAAAAAATGTTCATCATCACTAGCCATCAGGGAAATTCAAATCAAAACCACATTGAGATATCACTTTACACCAGTTAGAATAGTCAAAATTAACTTGTTCATTCATAAAAATATTATAATATTATTTATAATGTAAGCTCATAATAAACCTTACAAGTTTTGCCCCAAACTACTGGAATCCAGTAAAAGTAGTAAAAATTACTAGAATAACTGAAAGTTTCAACATGCCCTGGAAATTTCAGACCTTAAAGTCCAAACACTTGCATGGAATCCATTTAAAGACTTTGCCCACTATCATGAGGAACACCTGAGCTGCAAAAAGAGTTAAGATAATGATTTTAGGGTGCCTGGGTGGCTCAGTGGGTTAAAGCCTCTGCCTTTGGCTTAGGCAGTGATCCCAGGGTCCTGGGATCGAGGCCCGCATTGGGCTTCCCTTCTCTGTAGGGAACCTGCTTCCTCCTCTCTCTGCCTGCCTCTCTGCCTACTTGTGAATTCTCTCTCTCTCTCTCTGTCAAGTAAATAAATTTAAAAAAAAGATAATGATTTTAATGAACAAGCAATGAGAACCAAGCTAAATACTTCAAAGTCTCTAGAGGTGTGTGGGCAGAAGAGGATGCGGGGTTCTTAAAACCAGAGTATGATGTTCAACAGGATTAATTTTCCTTTCAATGCCAAATGCCACTGGAATGACTCTGCACTGGTATCAGTGAAAGACAACATCCTACCCAGGGCTTCTCATACTTCACCATGCATATGAATCGCTTGGCATCTTATTAAAAAAAAGACGAAGAGCTTGAGGTTCCTTATTTCTAAAATCTGCGTGGTGATGTTGATGCTGTCATCCATAGACTATGTTTTGAGTAGCAAGGACCAACAGACATCCCCCACCAAAACACCAAAAATTCTACCCTCGATATCCCAACATAACTTCGCATAACATTCTCCATCTCGGTGGGAAAATTAAGTGTGAATTGCCTTGCCTCTTTTCATGTTTCCCTAAACTATGGTGTCTGAAAAAAAAAAACAGGTTTTAAAAAGTAAATGACTGTGCTAAGCGAAATAAGTCAATCAGAGAAAGACAATTATCACATGATCTCACTGATATGAGGAATATGAGAAAAAAGACAGGATCATAGGGGAAGGGAGGGAAAAATGAAACAAAACTAAGAGAGGGAGACAAACCATAGGAGACTCTTAATCTCAGGAAACAAAGTGAGGGTTGCGGGACGGGAGGGGGGTGGGGGGGATAGGGTAACTGGGTGATGGGCACTAAGGGGGGCATGTGATGTGATGAGCACTGGGTGTTGTGCGGAACTGATAAATTATTGAACACTACATCTGAGACTAATGATATACTATATGTTAGCTATTTGAATTTGAAATAAAAGCTATAGTAATTGAAAATAACATAAAAGAATACTTATGGGATATAGTTAAGGTCGTGCTCAGGAGAATTTAGAGCCCTTTTTAAAAAAAANTGTAAGACTAATGATTCACCTCTACCCGTGAAACAAATAATACATTATATGTTAATAAAAATAAAATAAATTAAAAAACAAAAAAATAAAAAGTAAACAACTGTTGAGTGAAATGAAATAAAGCCCTCCTCAGCAGGCCATAAAGCCAACCTCTGGCTGCAACCATGTTAATAAGAGCAAGTTTGGAAAGCAGAGATTCTTGATTTTTATTCCAAGGTGTTTATCTTTGAGAATGAAAAGCCAATGCCAAGAAATACGGTTAACTTGGTGCTAATGAAGGAGGGGGCAGCCTCGCAGGCTATGGCAGGCACAGGACATGGACTTAGACCAGCCAGGGCTCAGGACTTAGCAACGCCCGTCTGAGGCCCTGAGAGCAAGTAGGAAAAGTACATCCATGCTCAGAGAATAAATGGGGGCTGGGAACTGGTTTAAATGGTTTGTTATTGCCTCATAAACTGCGTTGCATGAATACAATCGTCCACACGGCTGCGTTGAGTTACTCACCTACCAAGCCAAGAGAGTTAAGTGCTGAGATCCAAAAGAGAATTGAGGGATCCAATATTTTTAAATTTCAAAAGATGCCTTTATAGTTGGCTGTAAACCTTTTAAGCATATTTCTGGGCTCACCTGTCTAACTCTTCCTCTGTGTGTGTGTGTGTGTGTGTGTGTTTCAGTACCTCACAAACTCTTGAAGTTAGTGCTACCTCATTTTCCATAGTTTTCAAAGAGTTAAGTGCAAACTAAATGCAATTAGAAACAAACAAATGTCCGCTCTTTATTTCTAGTAAGCAGAAGTCATCCTGTCTTGGCGGCCCTACATTTTATCTTCCCTTGAAGCGATGATTCCTTTCAATGAAAGCAGCCTGAGATTTATTAGGGGTATTTCTTCTTGCCTTTTGCACTGAGCAGGGGAGAAGCCGGCTCTGCAAGGGGAGCTAAATACAGTCTGGAATATCCTTACAACTCAACTGAAATCACTCAGCTGCCTTGAGAGACAATTGCTTGATTCCAGAAGGCTCCTTCACTGCAGAGTTAACATTGCCACAGAGATCTCCTAACAGCTATTACTGTCTTTTAAACAGAAGAAAATAACTTCTTTCCCAATACATATAATGACTTTGGATTAAGACAAGGGTGAGAATGAGTGGAACAGAATTTTATTTTGGGTGGAAAAGTTATTTAAAACCTGGACTGATTGACTGATTGATTGATTCCTTTTTAGATTTTATTTATTTATTTGAGAGACACAGAGGGAGGGAGGGAGAAGCAGGAGCGGGGGGAGGGACAGAGGGAGAGGGAGAAGCAGACTCCCTGCTGAGCAGGAAGTCCAACTCAGGGCTCAATGCAAGGACCCTGAGGTCATGAACTAAGCTGAAGGCAGGAGTTTAACCAACTGAGCCACCCAGACACCCCTAAAACCTGTATTTAAAAATGTATATATATATATTTTATATATTTATATTTTAACCTCAGTAAAGAGAACCACCTGGAATGAGAGCATGGAAAATGTGTTTCTAACTCAAGTAAAAAATACCTAAAAAAAAATTCCCAAGTCTGCATGTGTAACCAGTCTGGTGGTTCCCTGAAATCTAAGTCAAGGAAACAAAGAGCTCTAAAAATGAGCACTTTTAAAAGAGTGTGGGCCCTGAGAGTCTAGGTCCAACTCAAAATTGTACTATGGAAGCTGAAGGCACCGGAATACTCTGGACTGTACAGAAGAATCCTTAGAATCAGATCCATCCAAATATTTCTTTTTTGGGATCAACACAAGTTACTGACAATCTCCAATGTATAGTCTGTCTACTCTCAGAATCACCTTCTTAATAAGCCAAGGTGAATTTCAGATAAACTAGCTCATCCATCCAACCATCCATGTTTCCACCACTTATTCATTCAAGTAACATTTAGTTCTACCAACCTTGTGCAAGGACTCTGCAGGCATTAGGGATAGCAACAGAGCATGATTCTCCTCTTGTGTTGCCTTGCCTGCTACTTCCAGACAGATTTAATCACTCCCTCTCTGTACTACTGATGTGCATCTATATACTTCAAAACTCAACCAGGTGAAAAATAGGGTTAACAGCCTCTTGTGAAAACTAAAAGCCTTATCCAAGTTACTTATGAGAATTAGAAGACCGATCCATCTCCAGTCTAATTTTTGTACACATCCAGAGGAAGAAATTCAGTTTCACTTACCAAGTTTTCCCAGCTTCTATACATATTAGATGCAATAGGGAAGGAAGGAAGGAAGGAAAGAAGGAAGGAAGGAGGGAAAGAAGGAAGGAAGGAAGGAAGGAAACTGAATTCACGAAGTCAACATAGAGTGAATGAGAAGGACATAGAACTTGGTCATTGGAGTTCGGTTAAATCCCTTCTACATAGAACTGCATCAAAGGGTAATGGTAGCATATGGGAGAAATTTACAGACATTACTTCATCTGGAAGCCAGCACATTAGCAAGTTTTCCAAATACTAGGAACTCTCATGATAAGGTGGACATGATCAAATTGTTGGCTACTTTGTTGCTGCCCCTTTGTGAATGGGCCCCAGACCTCTGGGGATGGGCAGGCCACTTTACGGCTCACTTCCTCTAGCAGCGTACACCATCCTTCGTTCCAATCATTTAGAGCACATTCAGATATTCACAGATAGTTCTAGTCTTATCAAAGGTTTTCTATTTTTTCTAAATACAATTCTTGTTTTATGTTTATTGTTTAATCAAAATTACATGTGTTCATGGCATTAAGATGAATTTTTTTTCTGCCAATCTCATTAAAAAAAAAAATCCCAGTAGCCTCTTCTCACATGGCTTCCAACTACTTTAACTGTTAACAATTTCTACTTGATGACTGCTATTGAGTATGTCTTTGGATTATGCTTATATTTACTTACATAATGTGCTCATAGTGTTCCAGGTACTGTTTTTAGTTCTCCATAAAAGAAGAGAAATTTTGTTTTTTTAGTCCTTTTCCTCCCTGCAGTTACAGACACAGAGACGCACACACACTTCCCTCCCCATCTTCTTCCTATACAATGATACTACAATGTTGGTTTTGATCACTATATGGCTTTTTACGTTGCTATGAGATTAGAGAACACTATTTCCAGCTGAGCCATATAGTGAACTACTGTTACTTTTCCTTTCTTACATTCATTTTTAAGTCCCTGGATTTCATTCTTTCTTTCTCTCATTCTCTTTCTCTGTCATTCTTTTCTTCTTTCTTTTTTTTGGTGGGGTGGAGGGGGTTGCTCAGTTTTCTATGTACCTTTACTAATTAATCCCCAAATGCTGTACCATATAAGCAGATCTCCTCTTAACAGACTCACATTCAGTATGCTATTGATTCTTCTATTTTGAGACATTCTTTCAAAGCCCTGTGCTTCCTTCTGTACTAGGATCTGGTGTTAATGTTCCTTAGATTTACTGCTGAGATGTCCTTCCAGGATCTCTCACCATCATCCCTGGGGGATTGTCTTGGGTACTCCATGTTTGATTATTTGTTTTCTGGATCCAATGGTTTTTTAAATTTATATACTCCCTTGTTTTAAAATTTTTCTTCCTTCGTGGGTGCCTGGGTGGCTCAGGTGGTTAACCATCCAACTCTTGGTTTTGGTTTGGATCATGACCTCAGGGTCATGAGATCAAGCCCCACGTAAGGCTCCACGCTGGGCATGGAGCCTGTTTGAGATTCTCTCCCTCTCCCTCTGCCCCTCCCCCATGCCCACCCTGGCTTGTGTTTTCTCTCTCTCTTTCCCTAAAAAAAATAAAAAATAAAAAACAAACTAAACTAAAATAAATATTTCCTCCTTCAGTTGTTTCCTGTAGAAACGTCCAGGGGAAGAAAATTTTGTTTTTTTTAATTTTGTTTGTTTGTTTTTTTTTTAAGAGATTTTATTTATTTATTTCACAGAGGGAGAGAGATCACAAGGAGGCAGAGAGACAGGCAGAGAGAGAGGGGGAAGCAGGCTCCCGGCCGAGCAGGGAGCCCGATGTGGGCCTCGATCCCAGGACCCTGAGATCATGACCTGAGCCGAAAGCAGAGGCTTTAACCCACTCAGCCACCCAGGCGCCCTGTTTTTTTAAATTTTTTTTAAGGGAGGAAAGTTTGGGGACCTTGAATATAGGACCATATCTTTATTTTATCCTCTCAGTGGATAGTGTGACTGAAAACAGAGTACTAGATTGCAAATTATATCCCCCTATAAATTTTGAAGGCATGCATTGAGCATTTATCTCTACTTTCCAGCATGGTACTGAGAAGTTCAATGCTATTCTGAATCTTGATCATTTGTTACTTTCCAAAAGCTTCATGAAACTTTTTGTCTCTAGTGTTCTGAAGTTTGACAGTGATGTACATGGGCTTGGGCCTTTCCTGTCCATTTTGCTCACACTTAGTAGTCCCTTTACTATGGAAACTCATGACCTTCCATTCTGGGACACTTTCTTTGTAGCATTTGTTGGATACTTTCCCCCTCCTTGTTTCATCTTTCCTTCTTTATGAAACTCCTATCGTTTGATTTTGCACCTCTTGGGTTAATAATTTACTTAAAAATATTTTCCTGTCATTGTTCGTTTATTTGCCTTTTCTCCTTTCTAGAAAGTTTCATGAACTTTATCTTTCAACTTATTTATTGAGATTTTCCTGCTTTCCTATCATATATATATTTTTTCATTTTTAAGATTTATTTGTGCTGAGTTCCTTTATAAAGGCTTCCTTTTCTTGTTTCATGAATGTAATAAACTTGCTCTCAATTTTTCAGCACTGGCTTTTAAAGTTGACTTATTTCCTAAAATAACTGGTCATCTTTGGATATCTGCTTAATTATGAGTAAATCTATAAGGTGCTATTGAAAGCTCTTTATAGGGGGGGCACCTGGGTGGCTCAGTCTTTGGGCATCTGCCTTCAGCTCAGGTCATGATCCCGAGGTCCTGGGATCGAGCCCCCATCAGGTTCCCTGCTTGGCGGGAAGCCTGCTTCTCACTCTTCCACTCCCCCTGCTTGTGTTCTCTCTCTTGCTGTGTCTCTGTCAAATAAATAAACAAAATCTTAAAAAAAAAAAAAAAAAAGCTCTTTATAGGGAGAGTTTGTTGTCAGATGGACTTCATAAAGCAATCTGGTTGGCCATTTCAAGAGGGCGCTCATGACTATAAGTTTGCCAGATCCCCTTATCTCTTACCACCCTGTCATATTCTCCAAGGGAAAAATCTCCCAATCTACTCCTTATAAGGTATTATCCAGGATGCCTGAATCAGTGCATTAAATTGAAGAGGAAAGGAAGGTGGAGGTTCTCTCTCAGTTTGGTGTGTAAAATTCCATTTCATACCTCTCTTTGTAGCATTCTTGGTGGTCCTGGAGCCAGCATGCCCAGTTCAAAAAAGCTAATTACGTGCATCGCTTTCCAACTCCATGATCTGAGACTTTATGTTGTTAGCTTAAAATTAGCTTTGGTGGGAGTATTTATCCCTCTGAAATTGGCAGCAACTACAAATTATTCCCCCTGCCCCCACCCAAGCTGATTGTTAGCAGAACCAATGCTCCGTGGAGCGCCCTACGCCTGCCCCAAGCTGTATCTGGATCTTCCCCACGCCAGAACTCCTCTGGCTTACCCCTCCCAAACCACACTTTTAGTTTCCTGCCCAGGTTGGGGGGAAGGGAGCCTGCTCATGGGTTTACGCAGAATGGGAAGGGAAGTGGGAACCTACCATCTAACTGCCTCTCAGACTTTCAACCCACTCTCCTGTTTCCAGCCCTCTATTCACCCCCACTTTGAAGAGCACCTGGCACCACCACTCCCGGTTTTCCGAAGCACAGTCAGGTTGCTTCTTGTCTCTACCTGGGGCTGGCTTAGGTTTCAGCTTCCCGGGATCTGCCAAGTCAGTGGCCATTCGTCCATTTTGCAATGTGCAAAATTAGGTTTCTGTGGTCTCCTTTTTGTTGAGGGTTTATATGTTTTTTTTTTTTTAATGCTTTACACTCCTTTTTGAGGTCTGAGGGAGGAGCTCAATCTGCCTTTTTATTTTTTTATTTCTAATTAAAGTATAGTTGACATATAACATTCTATTAGTTTCAGGTGTGTGACATAGTGATGGGACAATTATATTGTCACCATGGTAAATTTAGTTACCCTTTGTCACCATTCAACATTATTAGAGTATTATTGACTATATTCCCTAATCTGTATTTCTCATCCCCGTGACTGACTGACTTTACAATGAGAGGTTTGTATCTCTTAATCCGTTTCACCTGTTTCTTCCATTCCCCCATCTCCCTTCCCTCTAGCAACAACCGATTTGTTCCTTGTATTTATGAGTCTGTTTCTTTTGTTGTCACTGTTGTTCTTTTGTTTGTTTGGTTTTTTAGATTCGACATATATGTGAAATCTTACGGTATTTGTCTTTGTCTGACTTATTTCCCTTAGGATAATACCCTCCAGATCCACCCATGTTGTGACGAATGGCAAGATTTCATTCCTTTTCCACGGATTAATAATATTCCTGTGTGTGTGTGTGTGTGTGTGTGTGTGTGTGTGTGTGTGTGTGTACATATATACCTCTTTTGTTATCCACTTGTCCATAGATAGACACTTGGGTTGCTCCATATCTTGGCTATTGTAAATAATGCTACAATAAACATAGAAGTATATATGTCTTTTTGAATTGGTGCTTTCCTTTTCTTCAGATAAATACCCAGAAGTGGAATTACTGGGTTCTATGGTACTTCTATTCTTCTGCCTTTTTTACGTGAAAATCCCACTGAAGACCTGATGGTGTATTAGGGGCAGGCCAAGAACCTGAGTGGTCCAGAAACACTCCTCCTCTCCTGGGCCCACCCAGAAGGGCCTCTCAAGACTCAGGGAGGCCCCGCAGCCAAGGTGGCCTTTCTGGTGCTCCAGTTAATAATACACAGGCCAGCATTGCCCCTGGGGGCAGGGGCAGAAGCACATTAAGTAAGGACAGAGTTACCACGTATGTTTGCTAAGTATTTGCCTGATGCTATTCAGGGCTTGGCCAACTGCTGCAAACTTGGTAACCTCGACTTCCTGAAACTCCCTCTTTTTGGCCTTTGTAAAACACATACATATTTCTCTTGGAAAAGTTTCCAAGTACCAGGGCAACCCGAAGAGATCCTGTGGATTTGAGCCATTACCTGTTGGTCTATAAATTGGTTAGAATTTACTTGGCAATTGAGAAATAACTAATCTTGCTCCTGCTCCATGCAGCCTCAAGGTTCACACCATTCATCTTGTTAAATTCAGTTTTTCAGCTCCAAGAGGTAAGAAGGCATCTCAGCATGAATAACTCTGAAGAACAAATGGCATTTCTGGGCTGATCACTTAACAAAAACGTGTGCTGGGTAAGGAACAAGCCATGCTGATTCCTTTCATTCTGTGCCCGGTGGACCTGCCAGTGGTGAGTGTAGGCTGGCTGATTATTGACGACTGGAAAACTTTTCCACTTTCGGTCACAAGATTGGCAACAATTTCTGAGACAAAAAACATTTTTGGCACCACAGGCAACTACACAGTGCCAACTGACAATCGGAAAACATGCTCTAAATTGTTGGCCCAGATTCTCAGGAGACCTTATGCTCGGTGAGCTGGGGTGTGACACGCTGTGGCCCCAACTTCACTTCTGGGAGAACGACTTCCCGGTTGAGACCAGAGGGAAAGACCTTACAAAGCATCTTTTAAGCATGAGAACCCAGGAGATAAATGATTCTTGGATAAAGGTGGTGCCTCACGGGGACAGAAGAAGAAGGTAGCCATGATAGAACCGGGTGCCTGCAGCCAGACACATGTCGGTCTCAGCCTCTGCTCACTGGTTCCTACCTATTTGTCTTCTGGCAAATGGGCTTTCTCCATGCTTCGCTTTACTCTCTTTGACAAAATGGAAGGAATCCTAAGAATTACCTGGAGAATCTCCTGGGAGTGGTGAAGATCAGGAGCCCACAAAGACTTTGCTATTGTGGGCTGTACCTGTAGGTGACACGTCTGCCCCAAGTCAGCTCTGACTTATGCCAAGGTGACCTCTTGGGAAGGGACAGATCAAGGAGCAGGGTCTACTGTCTGAAGAAGTGCTAGGGCTGTTCCCTGAGAAAGCAGAGAATGACTTAGTGAACCTGAGGAAGATGCAGAGTTGACATTAAATATTTACTAAGCATCCCGAGCACGTGAGAAAGCAGATGGGTTTATCTCCAGGAACATTTCACTTAACTTAAGACAAGGCATTGAACATCCATCTGAAGCATGAACATGTCCTCACTGAATCACTAATGAGAAGGTACCTCAGGAAGCATATTACATCCGTTAATGCCTGCCAGAGCTGAATCTTGCCCTATCACTTTCTCTCCCCTGTTTTACACCCGCACGGCTCCCTGGCAAAGCCCTGCATCTCTGAGACACACAGCCCCAGTGACAGTGTATTTTGGCTTGAGCGCAGGCACGTTTCATCAAATCCACACACACAGCAAACATATTGTGTGGAAAGTTCCCAAGTTCAAAGCTGGGTGTGAGTCTTTGCTCCTCTTTAGGCATTTTAAGTATGGTTTGAATGGTGAAACTTTGTGTGTGTATATGTGTGTGTGTGTGTGTGTGTGTGTCCGCACGCACGTGCGCGTGTGTAAAAGTGTATGTGTGCTAGTGCGTAGGAGTACATACGGATTTATATTAATGGACCTAATCCTCCCACTTCTACTTTTAAGAGTAGTCATTATTACCGCAAACATCTCTTTGGATTCCATCACATCCTTTGCAAGACATTCACTAACTCTGAAAATACCAGATATAAGGCATATTTACTTTAGCATAAAAATCTTGAAATTTTCCACGGAAGATAGTAAATAATTAAGTAGTGCTGATCCATATCTTATTTGATGCTGCCTCTTTACTTCTTCATCTGTATGATCACGGTTTGCTGTCTTTTCTTTTTAAAATAGACTTCGCTTTTCGAGCTGTTTTAGGTCTGCAGCAAAATGGAGCTGGAGGTGCAGAGAGTTCCCAATGCCCTCTGCCCCGCACATGCATAGCTTCCTCCACGATCCACATCCCCCACTGGAGTGGGACGGACGTCACAACTGATGAACCTATACGGACACATCGCCGTCCCCCAGAGTCACCGAGTACCTTGCGTTCACTCTTGTACACTCGATAGGTTTCGACAAATGTGTAATGACGTGTGTCCATCGATGATGTCAACAGTTCTTTGGCCTTACTGAATTGAAAGAATAGGACGCTAATACAGACTTTTTCTCCCCAGACTCCACAGGTAGAAGAGTCTTAGCTAAGAAACACGGAGCTGGGGGTGCCTGGGGGGCTCAGTCAGTGAAGGGACTTTGCTCAGGTCCTGTGGTGGGTTCTTGCTCAGTGGGAGGCCTGCTTCCCCCTCTGCTGCTCCCCCTGCCTGTGCTCTCCTGCTCCCTCTCTGTCAAATAAATAAATAAAATCTTTAAACACACACACACACACAGGGCTACCCTTCTACTCAGAACATTTTCTAATGATATAACAAGGCTCTAACATTAAAAAAAAAAATCCTCACAGAAGTCTCCAGTGAACACTGTCAGTCCATGTGCATGTGTTCCGGGATTGAGCCTGAGTTACTCTCTTCCCTGTACTCAGCCATTCAGCTTCCCTGTTTCTCAACCATCTACCCTCAAGCACGCGACTCTGGATCTTCCCACGGTCGAGCTCGCGCACTGGCAGGCTGGGCTGAGTGGAGCCCTGACCCGTGCTTGATTCTGTGGGATTTCTCCGTCTTCTCGAGCTCCCTCCATCGTCGCCCAGAGCCAGGGTGTCCTTGGCATTTTCTGTCCCACTCCCCTCCTGCTCTGCTCATTATTTGTCTTCGGTTATTTATTGTCCCTTAATTCTGGAGCCTGTTTGCTGCCCTCACTCACTCTCAGGCACCTCTCTTGTCCTCAAACGATGAATTTCTTCTTTCTCCTCATGGAAAACATGCCCTGGACATGAGACAAAGACACCTCTGCCTTCTTGCCTTAGGTACCCAAGTGGACACTGGTTTTAATGCAATTTCTTTCCTCTCCAGGTATTGAGGGCAGAGAAGGTTCTGGTTTTCATTGGCTCCATCACGTTATTACAGTGCCAAATACCTCCTCAACTGTAACCAATGTGAGAAATGGACTATTTCATCTGCAAGCTGAAGAATCAGGTAAATATGAGCATTTCTTTATTTAGTTAGTAGGAAAAAAATCATTCTAGAGTGTCCACGTGGGACCATTCCTAGCCGCTGGTGGGCTATTGCTTTACACTCAGCCGAAGTTACAGTGCCGGGTGGGGAGGCATGATTATAGAAACAGAGTTAGGGACAAATGCCAACATGAACATGTATTATATAAACACAGCTCAAATTACCTCCATACATTCTGAATTTAGAAATCTCACCAATCCACGGATGAAAAACATTCCCGTAAGTATCTAAGTCTGGGATAATATAAAGTGAATGGACAGTGCATTTAGCACTAGAAGCACAGTTAGGAATTTCTCATGCTTTGTGCAACTTTCCTGCTTCACAAGCAACCGAGGGAACAGGGGAGCCCATCGCAGTAGTTCATTTAACTTTTTCCAGATGCTGTTCCTGTCTCTGCTCCTGTTTGGATAACTGCCATTATGTCCCCTTTCCAATAAAACCTGGTGTGCAACACTCCGCTCTGGTTGCTGCTGCTCCTACCTCATTCCTTCCAAATGATCCAAACAAACAGGGGTCTGTCGTGGTCCAGAGGACAGCAGGAGCCTCCCCAGTTCTGCTGCAGACCCAAGGGTTGCCTTTCCCACTGAGAGGTGGCCAGTGTGGCTCTGCCGGAGAAAAAGATCCACATCAGAAATAGCCGCTAAGACATCATTCTAGTCTTTGCCACCTCATCCTCAGAAGTTAATGACCTCTGTTGTTATTGGGTGACTGGTCATGGTCCCTGGGGTGGAGACCCATGCTAGGTGTCCCTGGAAGCTGCTCGTGGCTTTGGGAAGGAGGAGAGATTAGCCATGTATTCTAACGAAAATGCTAGAAGATACTTTTGGATTTTGAACATGGAAAGGGCTTTCTATAAAGTGAGAGCTCCAGGCCATTTTCCTGTTCGAGTCGTTCCCTCAACATAAAGGGTCCACACTCCACAGGAACCCCCACTACAGATCTTTCACTCCCCACTGACCATCTTTTTTTTTTTTTAAAGATTTTATTTATTTATATGACAGAGAGAGAGATCACAAGTAGGCCGAGAAGCAGGCAGAGACAGGAGGAAGCAGGCTCCTTGCCGAGCAGAGAGCCCGATGCGGGCCTCAATCCCGGGACGCTGAGATCATGACCTGAGCCCCAGGACCCTGAGATCATGACCTGAGCTGAACTCAAGAGGCTTTAACCCACTGAGCCACCCAGGCACCCCCCACTGACCATTCTTAAAGCCCCCTAATCAACAGAGATCCCTGGCTGGCAGCCACCTTCCCTCAATAAGTCATGTTTTTAAGCCGCAAATGTCATTTCATTCTGAATGAAGAGTTAATGTTATGCATGATGCTTGGAGGGAATATTAGAGAAGTGTTTTTTTGGTTTTTGTTTTGTCTTAGAGAGAAGAGTGAAAGAGAGAGAGCAGGGGAGGGGCAAAGGGAGAAGGAGAGAAAGAGTCTTAAGCAGGCTCCACGCCCAGCGTGAGCCTAATATCTCATGACCCTGAGATTATGACCTGAACAAAATTCCCCCCAAAAGAGTACAGTCCTGACAGACACTGGTCTTTCCACTGTTAGTGCTAAAGCCGCGCTGCTTAAGGCTCACGTGGAGCACACCTTCCCTTTTCCCGTTCTACACCGCTTCACATTAATAATCATTTAAACTCCTTCTTCATAACCATCACTTAGCTGCCCTAAAGTAAGTCAGGGCGAAACCATTCCCGCTTTACTTTATAAATACATTGTAAAGGCACAAAGCAAAAATATAAGGGTGATTACGTAGTATCGATTATAGTTACAATGAATCCAAGGAAATAGCTGCATTGTAGAATTATAAGGAAATCTCTAAGGTAAAGCTAAACCTTACCTATCAATACAACAGTACCAACAGCTGAAGAAAAGCAAGTACATATTATTTGAATATAAATGTTACTCACTTCATGTGCTTAGTCAGATAGCCCTGGGGACCAGTAAACCAGAAGCTATTATGTCTGCTCTACCTGCTTCTATTTTCCAACTTGCTAAAAGTCATGATCAGTTATGCATCTTAGACCTCTTTCCCGGGCAGCACTCAGTGGCGTGGGGGTGTTGAGGAATTTATGAGGTATTGACAGCAGGAAGATTCTTCAGAAACTTTCTGGGTTACCTGGAGTGCCATGGCTCAGATCAGCAAAGGGCGACGAGGTATGATCAGAGACAAATTGGGCTGGCGTTGGGAGTGGTTATATGTAAATAGCCGCATCTATGACTTGATAAAAGACAAAGAAAGCTTCGCAAATGTCTCCCCCAGTGTTCACTACCTTGACACAATTTTACGACTAGACAATTATTCCTTTGAGAACTAAGGTTTTTTTTTGTTTTGTTTTAGTTTGCAGAAGAACCAATAAAAATATATATACCTGGGAGGTGCAATATTAATTTTTTAAAACCATCATCAACTACAATGGTATTGCAGGGTTACTTGCGACCATAAATCTGGACGAGGTAGTATAGGGGAAGTGAAGGGTCCTTGTTCTTAAGAAGAGGTAGTTGGTAATTCTTGGGAAACCGGGACAAAACCAAAACTTATCACCTTCTCATTTTTCCCCAAGGAACACCTCTGATTTTTCTCAAGACAAACTAGAAAATTTTGTGACACAGAAACAAAACTGAATTTCCAAAGCTGCATGTTAGTCTTATTCCTTGGGCCACGAGATATATCCCAGGTTTCCCCTTAGGGTAAGGAAACATGTTTCAATTCCCTAGAGAGGTGTTCCTTCAAGTTGTGGATTCCAAGATGGAGGCCAGGAAGCTGATGCGAAGGTCAGGCCAGGAGGAGATGCTCACAGGAGAGCAGATGGCACAGAGCAACGTGGATATGGGAGCACACATGACCCGGGCTGAGCCAGCCCATGACCATTTCAAGTTCATGGGCGGTGGGTAGGGAGATATGTCTGGCTTATTCAACTCCAAGTTTTGAGGAACCGAGACCTGAGAACATTTGAGTTTTTATAGTATTTACAGGCACTTTCCAATACACAGTTGGGGTGAGAGTTGTTTTTAAAGGAAAAATAAAATAAGACGAAAACAGAGAGGGAGACGACCATAAGAGACTCTTAACTATAGGAAACAAACTGAGGGTTGCTGGAGGGGATGTGGTGGTTGGGATAGGTGATGGGTATTAAGGAGGGCATGTGTTATAATGAGCACTGGGTATTATATGCAACTCACGAGTCACTAAATTCTATCTCTGAAACTAATAATACAATCTATGTTAATAAAAATTTTTTTTTAAAAAAAGATGTTAGTTGAAAGATGCAGTCTAAAAATTAATTAATTAATTAAAAGATAAAGAGCTAGAGACAAGGCCCCTGGGGCATTCAGTATTTCACGATTCTTTTTTTTACAATGGAGAAGTTAGAGGTGAGTATCTCATTTTTTTTTTTAAGATTTTATTTATTTATTTGACAGAGAGATAGAGAGCACAAATAGGCAGAGCAGCAGGCAGAAGGAGAGGGAGAAGCAGCCTCTCTGTCAAGCAGGGAGCCCGGGACTCGATCCCAGGACCCTGGGATCATGACCTGAGCCGAAGGCAGCTTAACTGACTGAGCCACCCAGGCACCCGAGTATCTCATTTCGATAAGATGAGCCAAGCTCCATTATTTGTAGGAAATCAAGTACTATTGATTAATAAATGAAAAAATGCAAAAAAAAAAGAAAGAAAAAATGCAGAATTGTCAACATCTTACTTTTACTAAAGTTTCTTATTAAAGCAACCACTTTCTACTGTTTTGTATACAATTAATAATAAACAGTACAGTAATCACATGCATTAATTCTCTTTAAATGAGAAGGTTAGCATCCCTGGGGTTTCCACACCTCTTGTTTTGCTTCCTTTTTACCCCCTCTATGCAGAGTTGTTACCTAATTTTTTTTTCTTTTTTTGTTTTGCAAGTCAACCTTCTCTTTGGCTTAGTTCCTTAGGTGACCAGTGTTGGCAGGGACTTATTTTAGGGAACCAAATACGCCGAGATGTAAAACCCAAAAGGAAAAGGTGACCTGGCTCTGGCTGCCTCTGTTGGAGGGAACGCTCCATCATTCCTGGGTCAGAGCTCTGCCTGCTCCGCGGAAGCCTGCTCTCCATCTGCCTCCAGAACAAACAAACAGCCAAAGGCCATGTAGTAGCTAACAACTCCAGCTCTGCACGGGAGTGACTCACGACACAGAGAACGTGAGTCATTCTGTACTCCTAGGAGTACACTCTCTCTCCCTACCTTCCCGACCCTCCCCCCTAAGCTTTGAGGACTTTGAACTCCATTAAAGAATCTATAGAACGCAAGGGAGGAGTGACAGTGTGTGTGAATTGTAGTGGGCACAGATGCTTCAAACAAATTGTAGCCATAATATATTTACATTTCAAGACACGAGGAAAAAAAATACGTGTGCTACTTTTAAATGAAGAATATTCAGCATACACAACAGTTTAAAGAATTCTAACGTGCATTACTGCCTCTAAATAAATACTACTTTCTGAAAGGAACTGACACGGTGGGGGCTGGGCATCTTTCTACTCTTAGGAAGATGGTTTAAAATGGATTTGCATTTCAGATTTTCTTTTTAATCACTGAACATACATCATGTCATCAGACCCATCCTATTAAATGCCATCTAAGGAGCAAGCTCATGAGACTCTGTTGCTAGCGCTGTGTCTAAATGTCAGATGTAGGGCAGGTATAAAGAATGATTCTGATCACAACTTAGGGTCAAAATGATTACCTTTGCGTTCTTTTCCTACAGTAGTCTTTCCCAGAGAGCTTATGGTTTATCTGCTTATTCCTAAATAAAGCATATTCTTTTTCATAGGAGAAAAAAATGGAGTTTTTATGATCTAAAAATGGAAAAGTATAGCCAATATATTATCAGAAGCAAATATATTCTCTATAAAAAAACAACAACAACAACGATGCAAAAGCCTTTCTGGACATTATTTCTACCAGAATCTGCCAAAGACAGAGAAAGAATAAGACCGGCACATGGAGTGTTTCTCCGAAGCCAAACCAAAAAGAAAAATGTTAAGAGAGATAAACATTATGTCATGTTTCTGAAACTTCCTGATCATCCTTAAAGTAGACCATCTGTCCCTGATGACGAAACTCACTGGAGGAGACCTGGAGGAATGTAACTCTTTGTAAAATTTCTGAAACACTGAATTCGTTCCCCAGTATTCCAACTCTGCAGCAAATCTGTTACCCAGATGTAAATTTGGAAGCATCAGAGCTCTCGGCTCCCTGAAGGAAGAATTTCAATTTAGAAAAGGCATTACAGACTAACAAGAGAAGAATGCTCAAGACCTAAATTACCCCAAACAAACCGGGATGCAACATAAGGGAAACAACCAGAGAATCCAGCAACAGGGGAAGGTGAGTTCGAGCTGCTCTTCCAGCAACAGGGGAAGGTAAGTCCGAGCTGCTCTTCCCACTGGGAGGAAAAGACTGACAGCCAACAAAAATGAAACTCAGCCACAGGCTCCAAATGCTAAGCACATAGTACAATTGAGATGAACAATTCTAAGCCTTTTCCTACGTGTCACTTAGCACATGAACAATTTCAAACTTGACCTTCACCAAAGGTGTGTGCGCACGCGTTCGGGAGTGACTCTGCAGCGCCAGCCCTCCAGGAAGAGGCAGATGGGACTGGGAAAAACAAAGTTGTTATGAACAATCCTTAAGCAGCGTAAAAATGGGAGGGGTCATAAAAGTTCAACAAGAAAAGCTTCAAGAAAGGACAGGTGAAATGGTGCAGACTTGGAAAAATTTAGCGGGAACCGTGCTAAGCGACAGACTCCGCGTCTGGGTAAGAGGAGTGAGAGAACCGGTCCAGCCTGGAGGTAAGTGATAACCGAAAGCAAAAACGGGAGATGAGGGGCCAGAGGAGGGGATGAAAGAGAGGACAGCCTCCACCCTCCCAGCCTTGCTCTGCAGGGGCTGACCCTGCGCTCTGCATGGGCTGCGCAGCCTCCCAGATATGCCCAGGGGAGGCCCGTGAGCCCCCTGGCTCTGGGGGTCCTCAGAGCCTCAGACAAGCTTCCTTCCATGTGCTTCTAAGCTGGAGCACCCCGCTCGAGCCACCCGAGAAGGTTCTTTCCACTCCATGTGCAACAGCCTTCCCCGTGCACTTGAGCACAGTGGCTTGGGAATCAGAAAGACTCACCAAAATGAATCTGACATATTCACAATAGGCCTAATAGCCATTGTATACACGGCAATTATCCCGTAAATAGGTCTTATAAATCACTACGTTGCATTTACACCGCTAAACCAAGGTGGTAATTTTCCATTTCATTAGATTTATCAGTCACCATAGCAGAGTATAATGAACACCATAGACCCATTACTAAGAATGAACAATTATTAACATTTTGCCACATTTACTTTATTATTTTTTGATGTAGTATTTAAAATAAGTTTCACAACCCTTTCTTCCTGAAGACCTCAGTAGCATCCCTAAAAACTAAGCACAGTTTCCTATATAACCGCCATCCCCTACTGCTTCTACCCAAATCGACAGTAGTACCTGCAAATCCGACAGTCCTTGTTCCATGTTCAAGTTTCCCCCACTGTCTGCCAAATGTGTTTTAGGACTCATTTATTCAAAGCAGGATTCTATCAACGTCCACAGATTAATTGCATGTGGCCATTACATATCTTTATGCTCTTTGACTCTAGCAGGCTTCATCCACATCTCCTGCCTCTGCAGTTTTATTTTCACATTATTGAAGCAGGTAGCAGAGGAGGTGAGCAGGGAGCCTGTGGAATGCCCACCTCCTGGATTTGTCTAATTAACTGGCCCCTTGAGTCATGGCCCTTCGTTTCTAACCCCTCTGTTTCCCGTACGCTGGAAGTTCGATAAAACCTCTGTTCCAACATTTTTGGTGCAACGACTTCACTGCTGTGGCCATATGCTTCCGAGCGAACTGGGGCAAGAGCCACGTGCTGTCCCATGGTTCGTGACCCGTGTCCCATGGTTCCAAGACGGATTGCTAGTTAAGGTGTGGTAATCTGAGCTACGCAGTTCCGGCAAAACCCCATCCTTAACACCCAAACCCTGGAACGCACTGCCCACCAGCAAGCCTTCCTGTGCTTCACCCAAAATAAGTGCACATGCCTGGCAGCAATAAGTGATAGCTCCGAGTATTCACAGACTTCCAGCACCTTGGGCGCCAAGACATAGTTATATTTAAGAACAAACTAACTTAACATCAGCTGCTCTTTGGTTTGATGGTAGGACGGAGGGCAGTAAGCAGCAAAGAGGACGCAGAGGAGTAGAAATTTCAGGTGAAAGGAAGAGGGGAAGAGAAAAAATAAAGATAGGAATTTGGGGTCACTTTTTCTTTAAACTCATAGAGCAATCTATCATGGGACCTGAGAGTTCAGACTCTAAAATCAGGACACTCCAGCTCTCATTGTCTGACTCTGCCCTGGGGTACCTCATTTAACATCGCTGGACCCTCCTTCCTCAACAGGAACTACCGATAATAAGGGCACTTCCCTAGGAGGATTTCAGGGCAAATCAGTGTGTGAACAATGTTTAACACAGTCCCAGACACATGGTAAGAGTGTGACAGACAGAGGTTGCTACTACGGCTAAATTTTGCACTGAGCTAAGGAGCCATTTTCTTGTCCTATATTTTTTTATTAAACATTCACAGGAGACTTTCTGAGAAAGTCAAGGGTGAGGGAAAGACATCAGAAGCAGTGATTGTATGGGGGTCAGGAACAGTGGTCCAAAATTCCCCAAGGTTGGGTCAGGGAGGGATGGGTAGAGCAGATAACATGGAAACCATCCTTCCCCTCAATGCCACAGGGTTGGAGTCTTCTGAGACATAGATTCCGTGTGCTCTTCTTCACTTGTGGCCACAGTGTGGACAGGACTCAAGGGGCCCAGAGCTCTCTCTCCACCTCCAAGATCCCTAGGGGACACGACCTGAACTCAGCAGGTCTGAGGGCCATATGGTTTAACGGGTAGTTTATGGCACGAACTGACATCAGTGGACCTAGTAATCAGCCAAGTGAAGGGTGGGGAAACAGGACATCACGAAATGCTGAGGAGAAATGCTGGGGTACCCACTGCGGGATGCGCAGAGGGTCAGGCCCATGACGGAATGCCTTCCCCTTCTTCTGAATCATTCGCTCTCCCCTCTGCCACACCCGGCTCAGTGGGCGCCTCTCAGACAAGAAACCTCCCGTTCCTTTGGGACATTCATAATGCGGTATTTCATTTCAATAATCAGGGCACTCTGCATTCTGTAAAAGGGAAAACCAATGAATTCTACCACTTGCAATTTTACTCTGACAGGAATTAATGTGGAAGGTTTTTATTTTATTGAGCCACCCACAAAAGGGAGCGGAGAAAGCCTCAAATTGCTCCAAAAGCTCGAATTCAAGCAAAATAACCCACATGAACATTTACGCTTCAGCTTTAAGATAGCTTTCCCAGGTTCCAGGTTTAACTTTTAGGGAAGCAGAATCTTATCAGGATGGCCAATCCCCTCCAAATGGGGCATCAGTTGCCAGAAGGAAAGAGACACTCAACTCAGAAGGGAGTTATTAGGCACTCGGCACTCAGTGACCATCCTGAGACCGGGGTGGGGGGCTCCCAGGAGCTTCCGAAGGGGGCCGCAGCAGAAGACAGTTCCCCGGGTCCTCCGACAAGCATGAGGGACACCTGTGGGAAGGAGAACAAGTTGGGGCGAAAGCTGCTGCAGGTGATCAGCCCCTCTGCCTAGCCGTCTCCACTCACAGGTAGAACGGGAAGACACCCGTCTTTCATCACAGCAACAACTCATCAAACCAGTTCTTCGGGGGCGGCCTTCACTTCCAGTGCATTAACAGGGACTGCATGGAGGAGGAGAAAGCAGGGGACCCCCCGCCACTGGGATCCCTCGGCCTCTCTCATCATGGATGCTAATGGGTGTTCACTACACATGGAGAGGGCCTTAAAAAAAGGACACCACTATGAGGGAATTCTTGTCAACTT
This sequence comes from Ailurus styani, assembly GCA_002007465.1. Taxonomy (NCBI): domain Eukaryota; kingdom Metazoa; phylum Chordata; class Mammalia; order Carnivora; family Ailuridae; genus Ailurus; species Ailurus styani. Next base: position 6,587,075 of record LNAC01000006.1, read on the forward strand.
TTAAAAATAATACTATCTACTTTGGTTTCTTCTAGGGCTTTGGGTCAGTCTACAAACTCCTAGATGCCTTTAAAGCCTCTACAGTATATGAAAGCATGGTCGTTTGGCTTCCTGACATCCCTCCATCACCTAAGCACAGTACCAGGTTCACAGAAGGTGCTCAAATATTTTTTGCTGGGTTGAACAGAAATGGTCACTAATGGGAAATTAAGTACTCCATCGTAAGTTTCATTAATTGAATACTTAGTATGTGCCAGGAACATATACACATACTAGCTTCTTCCTATGTGTTATTTCAGTGAGATCTCGAAACAACCAAATGAGGTAGCTATAATCCTCATTTGAACATAAGAAAAAGGAATACCACAGAGGTTTCACACGGGTAGAAAGTGTTGGAGCTGAGATGCAAATGCAGGTCCATCTAGCTCCATATTCCAAACTCTAAATAGCAGGAAAAGGAAAGAGAGAGAAAAGGAAAAAGTGGGAAAATGTCAGTCTTGCCTTCAAGAGATTGATAATCTCACCAGAAAAACAAGACACACTCCCATGAAATAACTGTAACGCAGAACATAATAAACTGCCTAAAATAGGCACTAGGTTCAGTTAGCAAGTGCTTCTAGAGGTCAAAGTTGGTGTTGATTAATGCTCACAGGACAGTCAGGGAGGCACTGAGGTTTGAGGTGGGGTTCAGAGGACTGCCACACTTCTAAGAGATGTTAGTCTAAGGAGAGGGCTTTGGGTGCAATGGGAGGAGGATGGTAGAACCACATTAGCGGACATGGGGGCTAGCGTTGTGCAGGTTTAACACATCCTGGGTATTGAGTAGCAGTGGGACAGGGTGTAAGGGAAAGAAGTGGTGAATGAAGGAGTTACAAAGCTCAGTAGATCTTTAAGGAAAAGATGAGGTGTGTAGATTCAAGCAAGAAGAATAATAGCATGAAGAAAACATACTTCCAAGGTGGCTTGTCAGGTAGTGGTGGGCAGGATTCCCTCCAGCCTGGGTCCCAGAGATAGAGAAGGCACCTTCCTGGCTTTCAGTCCTCAGAAGGACTGAGAAAAAACCAGAGTATCTTCTTTCCCTTAGCCATGCCAAGTGGGTTGGGACAGTTCCATGGAGAAGGCAGAGATATTTGCCACGGTTAGGACCAGAGTTAGATATGGGTAAATATTTGCTTTGCCTCAGCTGGAGAAGATGGATTTTTAATAAAGAGACAGCGTGACTCATGTCACAGAGTGTACTAACAATTCAGGGAAAAAGCCACTTCAGAAAATGCCAGAATGGCAGGCAGTGTCTCTTGATATGTTCTCGGGAAGGCTCTCCTCTATCACACGCACACACGTGCACACACACACACACACACACACACACACACACACACACACATTTTCTCCTCCTAGTGGCACTGGCACCACTCTACCCTATGTTGTCACTATGGACCTGACAGGGTCTCCTGAGGACAACTTGCATCTGGCTCCCATGGTCATTCCAGAGCCCTTGGAGATCCTGCTCCCCAGAAAGCAGTGCAATGCATTGGTTGTGATTAGAGAATGCTGAAGGCCAACCAGACTGTGCTCTATGACACCCTCAGAATGAAACTCACCATGGTATCTGCAGAGAGCAGATTTCTAAGATGGCCCCATGATCTCCATCACCTGGTATCTTGCCCTGTGTAATACCTTCTCCTCAGGCACAAGCTTCTAACCAATGGAACATGGCAAAATGATGAGATCTAGAGACTCTTTCCTGTTGCCTTTGAAGAAGTAAGATATGATGTTGTGAGATGTCCAGATGGCATCAACCATGAGTGGACCCCAGCTGACAGTCAGCAAGCAAATGGGAACCTCAGTCCTACACCAATAAGGAGATGAATTCTGCCAGCAATGCAAGTAAACTTACAAGTGAATCCTTCCCTGTTTGAGCCTCCAGATGAGAACACAGCCCGGCCAACATCTTGATTGTGGCCTTGTGAGACTCTGAGCAAAGGACCCAGCTAAGCTGTGGTTGGAGTTCTCACCTGCAGAAATGGTGAGATAATAGATATGCATTGTTTTAAGCCACTATGTTTGTGGTAATTTGTTACGCAGTGAAAGAAAACTAATATAGTCTTCATTTTCCTCTTTCCAGAAGAAGCCTGACAAAGTGGTGGTAATGCAGAGTCAGAGACTCTTCCAAAACAACCTGGAAGCAGGGCGCATGACCTGGAGTTAAACCCGAGGGTATAGAGTCCAAAGAGTGTTGAGACTGCTGGCTATGTAATCTTGGTCAAGTCACTACCATTCTGTAAAGTCCGGTTCTCCCACCGCTAATGACACAGAATTAGATGAGAGGTTTCTTCCAACTCTAATAGATTCTGATTTACAAAACTGATGAATGAACAACTTTAATGTCTGTTGAGCATCTACTGATGTGGCATCTCAAACATTATTGTACTCTGTCTCATTTAGACTTCAGAAAACATCATACTCACTTTATTATTACAGTCTCTTGGAAAAATAAGTAAATTGAGGTTCAGAGGAGTTTAATAATTTGCACAAGACCACATGGCTTGAAAGTGGTAGAGTAGGGAATCAGTCTTAGGACGTTTTCACTGCATTGTGCTGGACCAGTGCCCAGGAGAAAGTCTACTCAACTATTTAACTAGAAGCAATCAGGGAGACAGAGGAGCAGAGAAACCTCAGGAAGGGACCTGGAGTTGTAATAATCAAGTGGAGAGCCATGTAAGTGGTAATTCAATCTGACAGCTAAGACTGAATAGATTCCAAGTGATGGCTTTGAAAAAGTTAAATCACTAGGAAGGTTCATCAGAGGTCATTTTAGAATGGAGAGAAGGGAGAAATTGGGATTTTAGGAGACTATTTCCCACCACACACTAAACACTGATGGCTCTAAATGGCTTTCTGTGGCCCAGACGTCTTTTCTCAACCCCAGACCTATCTCTGCAGCCCTCCTTGTGGTCCCAATTTCCAACTCAACATGTCCCCAAACAAAAGTCATCCTTGGACCCAAAGTCACCTACTTAGGTCCCCTACTCTCGTTAATAATGTATGATTTGCTCATATGGTTTTCATCCCCAGAAATTCCCGTTGCTTACCCCTTACTTCTTAGTAGCCACCTAGACCTATGACCTACGGCTTATGGATTTCATTTCTTAAATGTCTTGAATCATTGTGCACTTTTTCACGATAAGTCAGATGTCCATCACCTCTCTGCTGGGATATTTCAGTAGCCCCCTAACTTATTTCCCTTTCTTCTAGCCCACCCCTGCACCCTTTCCTTACACAAATCCATCATCCACATTACCTCCAAGGTGAACTTTCAAAAACGCAAGTCACCATCATATTTAAAGACTCTCTAGCACTAACTGGATGCATTTCAAACTCCTTGATATGACATGCAAGACACTTCTTCTCTGGCCTCTGTCTCCTTGTACAACCTCATCTCCTACCACACCTCCTCTTGTCCATTTAACACTATTCTTACCTTATGCATATTTTACCCCATTGCCTGGGTCATTCCCTGCAATGTCTATGTTTTGTCTATATACTCATCATTTCGAGGCTCAACTCAAGTGTCTTATCCTCTATGAAGACTTTTAGTGACTCTTCCCAGAATACCCATGTTGCACATCTCCAGGATATCACTCACATTGTACCTAAGGGGCACCATTCCCATAGCAATTCACGTACATGATCCCTCTGGAGGTGTGCAATAAAGCAGCACCACACACCATCCTAAGTGACCTTGGTCACTCTCCCACTATGACTACCATCTGATAACATAATTGTCTCCATCGGACATTAAGCTAAGATCTTTAACTGTAAAGCCCACACTGTATTCATCTTTGAATTCCTAATGCCCATCACAGTACCCTCCATGCTGTTAAGTTCTCAATATGTCTCAGCCAAGTAACTGACTGACTGAACAGTTGGATGAAGTCATCAAAAGTCAGCAAGTGAAAGGGCACGAACCTAAACTAGATATTCAGATTCAGAACCCAAACGAAAGAAGTTTCTTGAGCCAGTTTAAATTGGGCCCTTCTGAGTATACACCCCAAAAAGAACAATGCCAACTAACTGACTGGAAAGCCATTAGTCTGAGGATATTGGTGTAGAAAAATATAGCCAGTTCTTTCCAATTGTTTTTGATAGAAATACAAGGTATTTTTGTTCTTGGCAAAAATCTCAGTGAGACATATTCCATCCTCATGGAATGGATTTTTGTTTGGGTATTTTTTTCTTTTTTTGGTCAACTTAGGAGAAATTTGGCTATTTCAGCATAGTCGAAAAAATGTCTGGAATGTGAAATGGTGTCCTAGTAGTTTTCTGAGGCAATGTCAGTAATTACTTAGTTGTAGCTAAAATATCTATGTCTAGGACTGTAGGAAAACTTAATTGTATTTATATATTAAGAATTTAGGGTTCCTATCCCACTGTTTCTTCCTGCTGAACAGCTGAGTGCACGGATTTAGACTGCAGGGGAGTCTGAGATGCTCCAGGGAAGCATCTTCATTTATCTACTTTTTTTTTAAAAAGATTTTATTTATTTATTTATTTGACACAGAGAGAGATCAGATCACAAGTAGGCAGAGAGGCAGGCAGAGAGAGAGAGAGGAGGAAGCAGGCTCCCTGCCAAGCAGGGAGCCTGATGCGGGCCTCGATCCCAGGACGCTGAGATCATGACCTGAGCCGAAGGCAGAGGCTTTAACCCACTGAGCCACCCAGGCGCCCATTTATCTACTTTTCTATCCATCCATCCATCCATCCATCTACCTAATCTCTCCAGGGAATTTTAACTCACCTATATAAACAGCAGCACAGACATCTACATACTGGGAAACTGATTATAGACTTTCTAGCCTTTACTAGTTGTTTATGGGCTGTGTGTGTGTGTGTGTGTGTGTGTGTGTGTGTGTGTGTGTGTGTGTGTGTGTGAGTGTGTGTTTACTCCAAAGTCCCAGAACTAGTCTGGTCTAGAAATTATTCTGTAATCTGCTCTGGTTTAGAGTAGACCTACTGTCTGGGAAGAGTTGCTTCATAATGGCATGGTATGTATAGCTTCTCCTTAGTTTCAGAACCCAAAACTAAGCTTCTCCAAAGTCACAGTTACCAAACTCATTGTGAACATAAGAAGAGTTCACTGAATAGTTCCAAACTGGGATGCTGGGAAAAAAGAGACAGTGAAGACATGGCATTTATTTTCAAGGAGTTATCTTAAATATTGGTAAACTGTTACTCCCACTTTATTCTGACATATCTCCACTATTCCCAATTCTCGAGAATGGATCTTTGGAATCTTCAGAAATAGCCTGAGTGCCAGCCTCACAGGTCAATGTGTATCTGAGAAGTATACATGAGTCTGAGTTTCTGGAGTCAAAAGTTTTCAGCTCCAGAGCATCTCCATAAAGGAAATCTCCATTAAGGAAAAGATTATACTGCATACTGGGTATGTCCCTTGCCCAGAGATCTGTAGGCCATGATGAACTCTCAGAAACCCCCAAGCCCCCATTATATCTCTGAATAAAATCTGACAATGCCAATCCAATCACACTGACAAATCATACCTGACATGGCCATTTAGGCTAATGTATTTCGGTCTTTGGGGAGAGGTCACAAGAATTATGCTTTTAAATATAAGCTAAACTAATTTACAGATATGGCCAGTGGCTCTGGGTACAGGGTAAAGAGTGGTGTATATTGAAACAAAAGGTTGTTCAAGTATCTGAGGCCCATCATACTGTTCGCTGAACAAATTAAACCTGGTAGACATTATTACCCGAGGCGAGGTCGAGTTTTTGGGTATGTGAGCTAAAGTGTGGATGAATGCAAGAGAATCCAAGGTGGATATAAAGACAATACTCCAAAGAGGCACCATAATTTCCCAATGAAGCAATGATCCCCATATGTTCCATAGGTATAATGGCAAATGTTGACTGTACTAGTGACAAACACCACCACATTGGGAAACTGCACTCGGCCACAGTCCCATTTGTCTGAACACATTTTTTAAAATTTCTGATATCATAAACTCTTATTATAGTGCATGGTTATCAGAAAGATCCTGATACACTGCAAAGTGTTTAGAGCTGAAAGATGGAAATGCAGGATTTTAACTTGGTTCTGGCACTAACTGGCTAGGAAAACTTGGGCAAGTCATTTCAATTCTCTAGGTCTCACACTTTCTTATCTGTAGGCAAAACTTTTTGTGCAGATGACCTCCAAGACCTCTCTCACCTTTAAATTTGGTTACTAGCTGATCCTGCCCCCCACCCCCACACTCTGTATTAATTATCTCTCACATCAATGAAGACAAGCCAAAAGGCTGAATCTTATTGCTCCAGACAGCAAAAAGCAGTATGGAGAGGTTAAGAGCCCAATATTTAAGGTAAGCTCCTTGAAGGTAAAGACTATGTCTTAATTACCTTTCTGCCAAATGCCCAGCATAGTGCCGCATGCATTCTAGAAGTCTTCAAAGGTCAGTGCATAGAAGGACAATTCCTAGTTAGAATGGTGGCTGGGAAGGGGTTGCACAGGTGAGGACTACATTCCCCAGTCTCCCTTGCATCTAGGTGGGGCCATATGACTAGTTCTCCCGAGCTGAATATGGACTCTAGTGATATGTGTCTCTCCGAAGAAGACAGGTGGATGTGCCTTCTCCTCCTTCTTGTAGAAACTCTATGCTGAAGATGGCAGAATTCCTAGATCCTTGAATCCCCATGTGGAGTGGAATACCCCATTACTCACTTGTATCAAACTGTTTCACAAGTGAGAAGCAAACTTCCATTACGTTAAGCCATTGAAGTTTAGGGGCTGATTTGTTATGACAGTTGTTTTTACTTTTAATGAGTACACAGAGAGTAATAACTGCTCAAATGCCAAAAAACATTAGATTTGCAAGAGATAGGATGAGGGAAAGAGAGAGAGAGAGAGAGAAGGGAAGAAAAGGAGAGTGGGGAAAAGAAAGGAGGAGAGAAAGGAGAGGAAAGAGAAAGAGATGGTTTTGTTTTGAATGAAACGCATTTTGTTTGGAAGATTGAAAGGTCAAGCTTGTAGGACTCAGACTGCAGAATTTTTACAATAAGCCTAGAACAGAGAAGTACCTAGGACATTATGTAAGCATGACATAAGCAGTTTCCTCTGCACAGACAGGACTGGGGCTTGAACTAAGAAAAGTGTTGCACAGAAGAGCATCAGAATTGGGTCAATACCCCAATTCTGAGTAGCTTGGGTCCAGCCCCATTCCACAGATGAAACTGTGCTGGAGAGAGAAGCCTGATAGGAGATTAGGTTAACTAGGTTAAGAGGGAATCTGTGACCCTCGGGGCTTATGCCCACCATCTGACTGAAACCCTGGACAATTTGGAATACCTTGCATTATCCTCTGAGACAACATGATGGCCTTGCAAGTTTCGGTAAAGAGGGCCTGAGATATGTTCACTGACTCTTCCCTGTTAAGGGTAAGGAGAGGCAGCCATGAGGGTGACAGGGTCAGTGGGCTGCGGCAGTCTGGGGCAGGCTAAGAAGGAGACACGAACCCATGACTGGAGTTGCAGGAGGACTCTGGGCAGCAGCAGCAAATACCGGTGCTCGGCGGCAGGGCCAGCCACCCCGAGTAGGTGCGATGGCCCCAGCTGTGTGGGCCACTCCAGGATGCACCAGAACAGAGGACTCTGACCACACATCCCCTCCGGAGGCCAGTGGCACACATGTACCCTGACTTCCCAGGGGAGAAGAAAACACAAAGGGCTGGAGCATGATTTTTTTTTTTTTTTAGATTTATTTATTTTAGAGAGAGAGAGAAATTGAGCTATTGGGGAGAGGGACAGAAGGAGAGCGAGAGAGAGAATCCTAAGCAGACTCCCCACTGAGTGGGGATCCAGACGTGGGGCCCAATCCCAAGACCCTGAGATCATGACCCGAGCTGAAATCAAGAGTCGGATGCTTAACTGACTGAGCCACCCAGGCGCCCCTGGAGCATGATCTTCAACAGACAGAATTCAGATCAAGAGTTTCACCTGAAAAAGTCTAGTCTTAAGCTGAACAATCCTCAAAGGGCAAAATGTTCCCATCCATCAGTGGAACGGAGGGCTCCTGAGGAAATTTAATTCAGCTATAGAAAAATGAAATTTCTACACATCCTAATTACAGTGCATAACTTTTATGCCCATGAAGTATATATAATATCCTTCTTTTTTTTAAAGATTTTTTTTTTATTATTATTTGACACAGAGAGGGAGATCACAAGTAGGCAGAGAGGCAGGCAGAGAGAGAGGAGGAAGCAGGCTTCCCACTGAGCAGGGAGCCCAATGGGGGCCTCGATCCCAGGACCCTGAGATCATGACCTGAGCCGAAGGCAGAGGCTTTAACCCACTGAGCCACCCAGGCGCCCAAGTAATATCCTTCTAAAGAGAACATATACCTGGTCAAAAAGCCAAGGTTACTGCCTTTTTCTGCAGTCCAGCAGAAGTAACTTGGAGTAGAACTGTCCTCTTCTCCATGACCAGAGCCAACCTCGTTGTGCCCCAAGCCTGACTCCTGACTCCAGGGCATGGAACCTTCTTGATTTCCTGGTGGAGCAGAAAGGCCAGCGTCGGACCTAGGACCTAGGGCTAATGTCTACACCTGAGGCCAGATATGGTCAAGCAGCCAGGCCTGTGAGGATGACCAGCAGTCCCACCTGGCCCGGGACGAAGGGGGTGGGGGGGGTGTGCCCTGAAACATAGACATTCAGTTAAAACCAGCAGACTCCCAGGCAAACTGAGCAAGTTGGTCACTCTATCCTCATGCCCACCGAAAGGCCGGGCCAGGTGCAGGGAGGTGCAGAGGTCCTTCTGCTGGCTGGAGTGTGGATGGCTAGGGGCTTTCACAGCACAGTCTTGGAACCCTTCTTCTAAGTATGGAGTTACATAACAAAATGAAGATGGCTGTGATTCATCATCCCCGCAAGTGAAAGAACATACACACACCTAAATATAATTTACAAGTGGCTCCTCTTGATGGCATTGCACAACCAAATTAGCTCCTTTAAAAAAAAAACACCCACTTTAAAGCACAACAGATGATCGGTACTTATGCTCGAAACCATACAAGTTTCGCTCGGCTGGCAGAAATGGCTGCGGCGAACAGGACAGAGTCTGGATTCGGATCTGAGAGAACTGTATCTGTCACCGCACAGCACACACGTCCCAGGCAACTACCGAGAAGAAAGTCCTGACCCGACTCCCTCTGTCAAATGCCTGGCCTGCACGCGCACGTGCAAGCACGTTTGGTACATCTGATTCCCTCCACCACAAGGGAGACGTGGATAATGACTAACAGAGGAGGGTTCACGAAAGCTTGCATCTGGAATGGTGGAGATCTTGACTGTGCTGCAGAATGACTGATTCCTCCCAGGAGAAGCCGGGGCTCATGGAAGAAGACTGTAATGCTCAGTGGTACTGAAGTTTCAAGCAAGCATCCAGAACTGGGGG
>LNAC01000006.1:6596714-6707035 GCA_002007465.1 Ailurus styani
GGATGGGGGGATGGGGGGATGGGGGGTGCTGCCGCTTCAAGCTCCAGAGCGCTGCCCTGCTGAGTTTATTTTGGAAGTCTGTTTTGAATTTACAGCACTGCCTCTTTAGGAGGGTATTTTAAGATGCTCTGCCAACCCGCAAGGGCTCCAAGTAGCTTTTGTTTCTGTACTCACACAGATGAGGAGCTAAACTAATTGAGAGAGTGACCCAAATTTGTGAGCACCACCAAGTACCACAATTGGCCTGAATTCCCCGAACTCTTCCCGTGTATCTGCGTTCCTGTCCATTTGGAAGTCGCTCTTGGAACCCTTGCAAAAATCTCCTCACTCACATGTAATCAGTAAATAAACCATCGGTTCCGCTCCTACGTGGTAATGTTCCAAGGTCCCAGGAAGAAAAATTTCAAGGGCTAAACTCTTCCAGAAGCTTTTGTTAATATAAACACAGCTTAGCACCACAATTACTGTTTTCTTTCTTTGTGCGATGACGGCACAGTGCGGCTTGTGCTCAGAGAGCGTCCTTTAATTGACATAATTTGGGGGTCCTAGTGTGGATCTACCCAAGGTTGTAAGGGGGGGAGATTCGCCTTTACAGCCATGGAATGTTTCCATTTTTCTCCCTCCAAGTTCAGTTTTCTAGCCAAGAGCATTTCAAATCGTTGTCAGAATTCACTGAGGAAAACAAAAGGGGAGAAACTCCCCCCCCGCCCCCGCCCTTCTGCCCCACACCCCCCACGCAGGCACGCACACAGAAAAGAGAGGAAGGCATTTAAGGTAACTATAGGAATGTAAGTCCTAATGGGGGCAGAGGGGCCGTCAGAATTTTCATTTCAAATGGGCATTTTCCATTTAGTTCATCCGTATGTCTCTTTTCTCCCTCTCCTTGGTCCCCGCTTTCAAACCCCTTCATGATTAATAGATATGCCAGAAAGCTTCTTATTCTCTCTCTGGAAATTATGCTCATAACAAAGAGTAATTTGTGCAAAAAAGCCAGTTGCTGGGAGAGGGTGGGCAAGCGGAGCTCAGGAGTGTGTGAAGAGGAGCAGGGAGGCAGGCGGAGCAGGAGGCATGTGGGTGGCCTGCCAAGCGCAGCAGTTGGTGGGGACAGAAGGCTTCAGATGGACACATCCAGGTCTGGGCTGCTGGCTCACACTCACCTGCACTGCGCCAGGCTGTGTGCCACCAAACCGGAGTTTGCCCAGAGTCGCATCTTCAGGATGGCTCAGCTGCTGACCAAACCCAGATTTCTTCACCCCACCCCTCTACGTTTTGTTTTTGTTTTTTTCCTTAAGCACAATCCCTAATAGAGATTTGGGAATGGCAGGTCATTCCACTGCACTGGGGGCAGAAAAGACTGAATCAAACACTGAATGAAAGCTTAGAGAGAAAAGTGAGAAAGCCGGGGAGGGGGAGGAAGAATGCAGAGGATATCTATTCCAAGTGCGGTCCACTGACCAGCACGGCATTAACATCTTCTGGGAGCTCATGAGAAATGCATCATCTCAAACCTCAACCCTGATCTGTGGAGAAAGGGATCTGCAGCTGACATTCCTAAGTGATTCATATGCATAGGCAAATTCGAGAAGTGCTGACCTGAGATATCACATGCGAGCTTTTAACAATTACCAACAGCTCATCCTCTGGTCTGGAGTCCTCGGCCACACGCCTCAGGATTTTTTTTAAATCCCTTCTGATAATCTGAATGGGCTTCCAGAGTTGAGAACCAATAGTATACAACAGAACAATGGTCCTCAAAGTGTGGTCTCCAGACAGGCCGCAACAGCATCAGCTGGGAAACCTGTTAGAAATGCAGATTCTTGGACCCCTCTTGAATCAGAAACTATGGGGTGGGGGGCACAGCAATCCATGTTTTAACAAGCTTTCCGAACATTTATCCAGAAGAGCTGTAGAATTAGAGTAACGGCTGCAAATACATGCAATTCTCCTACTCAGAAACCCCCAGAAATATTCATTTTCTGTGGTAGGACGTCCAGACTTTTCAACTGACATTCCAGGTTCTCCACGAATTAATCCAACATACCTTCTGAAATAAATCCCCCACAATTCCCTTTAACCAATGCTGCTAACATGAGTGGATTGGATTCTAAGGTCCCTTCTAGCTATAAATGAGTGATTCTATGCTTCCAAAGTTCTAACTTTGGCCAAGTTCATTGTCTCCCTGAATATGGTAACCTTGGCGCCAACTCTCTTTGCCTACCCAGGTCTCTTTTTCTTCCTGTCTTCCCAGGTCAGAACCGCTCACTCTTTAAGGCCATGTATAAATGCTACCTCATCCACTAATTGCTGCCCCCAACCAGAATGAACCTCTCTCCCCACATTTCTCATCATTTTCTCACTGCACTCATTTCACTGTATTCTATCAGTCATTTGCCTGATGCCTTGGCTGTCAGCCATACTTACTGTTCCTTGAAACAGAACAGTCTTTTATTCTTCCTTAACTACTCCCAGCCTCTAGCACTGCCCTCTGCACATAGGAAGTAGCACATAAATACTGACTGCATTGAAATGAATGGGCTTGAGGGCTCTCCAGAGAATTTAGACTATAAGAGGAATCATGACTGGTTGTTTTTTTTTTTTAAATACAGTAAGCGAGCACAGAATTCCAAACCAGCCAACGAGAGCGCAGACATCATGAGTCTAATAAAGGTGACTCTGTTCCAAAAATTCTGGTTTCAAAATAAGTCTAAGTCACATCCTCAAAAATCCAGAAAAAGAAATTATATCAAATTTTATACTAGTTGGCACATATTAGTCATTCAGTAATTATTTTGTTAGATGAATTTTTAGATGAATATTGATAGAAAGTTTTTTGAACAAGAGCTCAAGAATATTAAAAATATCTTCGTGTGTGTGTGTGTGTGTGTGTGTGTGTGTGTGTGTGTACGGAATCATTTATTGAAATGGAATTTGGCTTAACCCTCTGCCAGACACATTACAAACTTTATCTTATAATCTTCAAAACCCTAAGAGGGAGATATCTTTATTCCCCCTTCTGTGGGTAAACTCAGGCTCCAAAATGTTAAGTAAGGCATTGAGAGCATCTGGCTAGAGAGGAGGCAGGGTAAGGACCCACACTCAGACCTTGCTACGTCCAGAATGCTTCTACTCCTTAGTATATAAAGATGCTTTGTGTTTTAAAGATTTCAAACGATTTATTTCTCCTCTGTGACTCTGTAGACTTGGTGTCCATTTCTCCTTTTTATGTTTGTCATTAACTACATGCTTCCGAATGCTGAGGCAACCAATAGAACTTTGTGGGAATGATTCTTAATGAGCCCTTTCAATGAAGAGATTAAAGTAGGGAAGAAAAAGAGGATGAGAATGAGGAAGGAGCAGAGTGTCTGTTCTAAGTGGGGTGAGATACACCGCGTTCGTATGTCTGCTATGCCTCTAAGAATTTAAGCTGGATTTCAATTGCATCTGGTGAAAAAGGACCTCACACGCACAGGCACCGCAACCTACCACGACATGACAAGGGCAAAGAGTGAAAGGGTTCATGGTGGTCTGTTGCAGGTGCTGCCAATGGTGTGCTGAAGAAATCTGCAAAAAGTGACTTTTGCCCTCCTACCTGCCTTCATCAACAGCACTACCAGCTCATACAAAGTGCTATCTCATATCCTCAGGCTCTGGGATTTTTTGTTTTTAGAATGTTTCCCTACAGAATCTGCCTCTCTGCCTCTTTCCTTTAAAAATGTCCCCTCTTCTCAATCTCAGTCTCCTACCTTTATCCAGGACTGACAATTTGTCATTGAATGATAATGTCACTTTATACTAAGGAGTGAATGACTGATAGACATTCCCCAACAGGGAATGCATTAAAAAAAAAAAGAAACATGACCTTAAATGAGTTTTCACTTGATTAAACATGTAGAATTAGTTTGAAAGGTGACCAACCTTAGAAGTGTCTGTGTTTATTGAGGGTGGGGTTGGATTTCCTTGGATTTTTTTTTCTTATTTAATCCTTACTTTCCAGGGCAGAAAATTAATGGCCACCACTTGTACAAGGCAGGAGACTCTTGATCTAACCCAGTTCTCTGTGATGGGCAGGGTTTAAAACTATGACTTTGATTCTGATTCTTTCTGGTTTATCTGAGACAAAACTCATCAATATGTAAACTGAACTCAGAGAGGCTGAGGTCAAAGTCAAACACAACAGAAGAACAGAGAAGAACCAGGGATGTTTAGGAGAGAAGCTCAGTGCCACAAAGGAGAGATGAAATAGAGCTCTGGAGTCAACACCATCACAAACAGAAGTTGTCATGGAAACCCCTGCTGGAAAGCGGGCGGTTGGATTCTGGAAACTGGATGAAGCAAGACCTGGTGGCAAGAGAAAGGGGGAAAGACTGAAGCCCCCAGATGAAGGCAGATACTTCAGAGGAATGGAGTCATCATACCATGCTTGTGCCCGTGAGCATGCACATCACTGTTACAGGGCTGGATCTGACAGATCTGTCCAGCCAGGAGGTCTATGAGTAAACGTGTTAGAATCTTCCTTTTATGGCATTGCGGTGCTCGTGACTCATCCTGCAGAACAATGTGATAGGTGGGTGGAATCTCTTTTAAAAGATTTGCAAGAAGAATAGGTAGTGTGTCCACATCTAATTTTTAGCCAAAATTCTTTCTTCACTCAAATATTAAGAGTAGAGGCAGATAAAACAATTGCTGCCATGATTTTTTTCTGTATGAAGTATTCCCTTATGAATATGGACATGAGGATTGTGCAGGCATACCAGAGACTGACTCCCCTGTTTTCTGGCTGAAATACACTCTGAAATTATATGATTACACGGACTTATAACATTGGCACTCATAACGCACATGGATTGGTTTTCCATAAATTACTTCTTAAAGAAGAGTCTGTAGTACTAAATGTACACATGTGGTTACAAAAATTTTCCAGAGAGGAAAAGCAGACAGTGTGCCAGAGAAAAGAAAGAACTCTTTCAGCAAGCACATGAAAACTATAGAGGGCTAATTCAAAAGCAGAATATAATCGTATGTTCTGTTACCTGAATATGGAATAGGAGATTCTTTGGGAACGGCAAGTAGTATCCACGAGGAAAAGGTAAAACAAGTTACCCTAATGTGATAGGTAGGAGAAAAAGGGCAGGTGAATTGAGCAATACGAAGATTTCATGAGTAGTTCTGACCAGTCTAACTGGTCTGTGCTTCTATGTTAAATAATGTAATGTCTCTTCATTATGATCCTTGAGACTTCCTTTCATATTTGTGAGTTATACCCTAACCTGAAGTTGGATACAACAAGGCCTTGAAGTAGAATGACAGGGATAGAAAAATGCCATACTTCTAAGCATTTGATACATCATTTCAGTCGTTTCAGACTATAATCATGACAGGCTGAACTAAGGGACATGCTGGGTCTTCAAAACTGGATAAGCAGTGGAAAGAAGGAAACAAAACGTGGATGAGGTAAGACCCAGGCCATGGGAGTAGACTTGGCTGTATGATTTGTCACCTGGAGAGTTGGGGCAAGAAGTCAATGGTTAACCAACATTGGTTAGAGACAAAATGTGAATAAAGAATGAAAGCAGAAGTTTCCGGGCAGAAACAAATATCAAAGTTGGGTGTTGGCAGCCCTGTTGTTCCGGAGAGGTTATCTAGTTTGGAGCACAAATCCAAGAGGCAGAGTAGATAAGAGGCCATGGTGAGTTCTTTGAGATGATCATCCAGAAAAGTTTAGAAAAGGTACCAACATCTTAGGCAGTTAGGCTGGGGTCTACTGCAGGGGTTATATTCTTGGAGAAGATTCAGAATACAATTCAGGAGTGGAATCCTATAGACATATGCAACCATGGATGGAACAGAAAGGTTTATCTCAGTGAGCTGGAATCTGTGGCTTGGCTTAAATTCATTTCCAAATCATTGGCTACCTAATCTGCGTTCATCAAGGTTTGATCAAGAAAAGAGAAACTACTCCAGATATTTCTGGAAGAAAATATTCCATGCAGGGTTTTAAGGGCTTGCAAAACCCTTGGGAGGTAAGGGGAACAAAGGTCAGTGAAAACGGCTTCTAGAATTTAGAGAAGAAGGACATGTAGGAATTGTGGGAAACTCTAGTCAGTGATTTCAGATGCCTGCAATAGCATGACAGGTGACCACAGAAGGCCTCCTGGAAGTCACGGTCAAGGCCTCCAAAGCTGCCTGCTGCTGCTACAGGAACAACGTTGATGTCAACTTCTTTTCTACTTTCAAATCTCACTTGGGATTTTCCCTTTGGTATAATCTAAGCTGAAAAAGCTTCTGGGAAATGTAGTTTCCACATTTTATAGCCCATGCAATTCTGGGAGAACACAGAAGGGGGAAAAAGGTGATCCAGCATAAGGTCTAAACACTAATAATATCCCACTGGCTGGTGGAGATGTGATCCTGAAATGAGTGGGTAAGACTGACCCAGAAACTTGGTAAGGCTGAGTCTGGGTGAGACTGATGCTGGGAAGCAAAGTCCAGTAGACTCTATAGACACAGCCAAGTTGAAGGATGCCTTGATGAGTGTGTGTGACCACATAGGGAGAGACAAGCCACATGGGAGAACATGGCAAGTGCAATGGGATGACCTCCAAAAGTGACACAAGCCACATTCTGTTTACAACTTTCACTGGAGGGGCACCTGGATGGCTCAACTGATTAATGATCCAACTCTTGATTTTAGCTCAGGTCATGATCTTAGGGTCATGAGATCATGCCCTGCCTGGGGCTCTGTGCTTAGCATGGAGTTCGCTTGAGATTCTCTCTCTCTCCCTTTCTCTCTTTCCCTCCCCCTGCTCTCTCTCTCTCTCTCTCTCTCTCTCTCTCAAATAAATAAATAAAATTTTTGTGTGTGTGTGTGTGTGAAGAACTCTCACTGGAGTGTGGAGCATAAATGGGAGACAGAAAACACAACTGACTGGGGGCAGACAAGTTAGGAGGAAGATTCTATAGCAACCAAGATATTGGACTGATAGTCGTTACTGAGAGGGCTTTATGAATAAAGAAATTAGTTCAGACCAGGCAAAAATTAGGATAACCTGAAGTAGGGTGTGATGTTGGAACTAGAAGGAAAGAGGTAGAAACATGAGCCATTGAAAAGAAAGTTGGTAACTTGGTGGATAGTAGCAAGGGGAAAAAGAAACAGGACTCCCTGGGTTTGTGAGCTGGGTAACCTTGTGAATGGTACTACTGAAATACTACTTGAACCCAGTCTAGAAGTCGGATTTGAGTTGTTCTGTTTGGGTCTGTTCAAAGTGAAGCCGTTAGGATGTCTACATGGAGAGGTCCAGTAATTTACTGAAGATGGGGATGTGGGTCAGGTTGGTCTTCCCCATTCCTGTGGACCAACAAGGTAGACCTAACTCGCAGACAGAAGTAATGATAACGTACACATGTGACATTGGATGTCCCCTAGTCTTATTCCCTCACTACCTTTGATGTCTGAAATCCAACTATCAGCACTTCACATTGTTTGCTTTATGTGAAAGCTTAAGCTTTTGTATTTGCATGCAGCATGGGTAACGGGATTGCCACTTCTACCCACTGTTTGGCCTGATGACAGTTCGGAGCATTTCTGTGTCACACTTACAATTCACTGCTGCTCTCAGATCTTAGAGTATGGCCAGGAAGAAGTGGAGCTAGAAGAACCTTTCAATCCTACATGATGCCGGGACTGTCAGAGAGACATATGGGGTTTGCAGATAGAGAGAACCTTCCTAGGATTTCTCCTCTGTCTTCACAGGCTCTTTTCCTGATTCAGATTTTTTTTTCCTTTGTAAATAACTCAATTCCTGAAGTCTCAGGCAATTCCAAGCCTATTTCTCCCATCAAAACAAAAAGAGTTCATCAGCTTGAATCACGAGTCTATTAAGATCAAATGATACATCCCCATGAAATTATGATCTTCGTTGTAGGACAGATTAAGAAAAATGGAATCACTCTGTTAGAAGGGAAATCTAGACAGCCCTAAAAGATTCTTTTGTATATTTCTCTTAAAGTACATGAAATAATTTTGTGAGAAAACCTGGTGAGAAAGAAAACAAGAGACAGAGAAAAGGTATTGACTGAGAAAAAAGCAGGACTGAAAACCCGCAAGCCAGTTAAGTGGTGTGACTCATAGCTCTCAGTTTTGGGTAGACAGCTGAAGCCAGAGAACATTCAGAGCTGCAGACAAACACTTAAATTAGGCATCCTGGTAGAGCAGGGGTTCCCACTGCAACGGCCTGTCCTACAGCTCGTATGAGGTCATTATCAGTACGTTGACTAATAGGGCTCCTGAGAGCCCCTCCAAGCCAAAAGCAATGGGCTTTACTTACGAGTGATTCCAAGTGGACCAAAATCATTGCTCATTTCAATCTATTCCAAAGAGTGCAAGAAAATGATCATATGTCAAGAACTATGTAATATTTTCCACATAATGCTGTTTCCAATCATCAAAAACACTAAAAGGAGTGGTCCCCATAGCTAGAGGATAGTATGGGGCCTAAAACCCTTCGCAACCCCCCCATTCAGGCTGGCATTGCTTTTAAGTACTTTATTTATTGATATAAACATAAAGACCCTTGGCCAGAAAACGGTTTGGAAACCACTGGCTTTAAGGATCGGTATGTCGGACAGAATGAGAAGTTAGACAGAAACAAGACACAGAATGGGACATGAAAAAAAGATCGATGGTCACACTCCCCTGAAAAGGAGACCACTTCCATGATGTGCTAGAGCCAGGCTGTATGTGCCAGCCTGCAAGGAGGAAGGGGCACATCTTTCCCTGACTCTGCATTCAGGGGCTTTGTGTTAGCAGCTCAAAATTGGCCACAGTGGGAGTATTTACACCGTAGAAACTGGTAAATGCCACACGGATCGGGGCCTTTTCTTTTTTTTCCTCAGACAGCTGGTTCTAAAACACTTGTTAGCATACCACTGGAACTTAATCCCAAGACAATGTAGCCAGCAAAACTGCCAAGGCCCTGTGAGGCTCTGACAAACTGTCTCCTGGACATGGTCAAGAGGGGGACAGTGTCGAAGTCTATAGAATCCAGAAAGGGGGGCATTCTGCTTGGAAAACACATCTTTGTTAAGTCAGAGACACAGCCATACACAAGGGATCTGGGAGTTGATATGAAAAGGGCCACATGGCAGTCACTGCTCACATATGGAACGGGGAAACTTTCTCACTTGGCCAAGGACGCCCGACGAGGGAAGGAGTTGGGAGAGCCGAGAAAGCTGGGGCTCAGAAGGACCAGCATACAGGTCACTCTGACAGCTAACCTCTGCTTCTGCTGGACTCCAAACAGAAGGAAAAATGGGCTCCAACAACACATTCCTGAGGCATCCCAGAGAACTTTCCCAGAGCAAGGGTCAGCGAGCTCTGGGTTAAGTAGCTGAGTGACATGGCAGAAGTTCTTTCTGAGAGGCTCTGAGTGAGTGGATACCATCCACCTGTGATGTCTGTGGTTCCCTCCTGCCTGAAGCAAAGACCGGAAAATCTCTTCTGCTTCCTTCCTGGGTCCTAAGACTCTTCTGGCAAGACGTGTTATTAACTCCGAAGGGAATTCTGGTGAGATTTAGGAAGAGCGGAAGCTATCACACGCAGAATAAGAAAGTCCCTACAGCCCGATGGAAGGAACTGTTCCATTTTGAGGGAGAGGCTCGTTCTTTGAACGAGTCTGGGACAAGCTGTCTTTGCGTGAAAGGCCCTCTCTATGTCTTTCTGAGCCATATGGTGTTTAAGACATAGGGACCAGCTCAGGCAGTGAAGACACACAGCATGGGGGGGGGAGGGGCAGAGGGCAGGCAGTGTGCTTCCTCTATTTTCACCAGCTGCCTGACAACTGTGTGTCCTTGTCATTGGGCCACCGAGCATGAGAGTGCAGGCAATGGTGCCTGTTCGCCTCATTCCTGTGACCCAAGTTCAAAGGCGACGTCTTCGTGAAGAAGGCTGAGCGCAGGCCCGTGTTTCTTAGAGGGCAGCATATTTCTGGGATGGCTTACTCACGAGGAGTACATTTTGCTCTCTCAAGAAAATGCTGACTTTATTATTTAGAAAAAGGTCTGAAGGAAAGCCTTAAGAGCTGACACTCCAAATAGTTAACAAGTATAATACGGCCACTGACCAATCAGAAGAGGCCCTGGCCTCTGTTCCTGGAGACCCTTGTGTGCCAGCCTGAACCCCTGAGATGCTGGACTGGGGTACGGAGGGGGTGGAGAGTCCCAGAGCTGGACCGCGGGTGCGTGGGCAGCAGGGGGATGCTCTGGAAGCCAGGGCAAACAGCAGCCACTACAGACATATTGCAATGTCTTAACCCCCAAGCAACCTGCACCTGTGTATCCTGTCTATGGAAACTTGACCATCCAGGACTTCACGGGCCAAAGGGAGAAGTCCCTTCTGGCTGGGTTTCCGTTTACATCCTTGGCAATCAAGTGTCTGACCTTGTGAGCTTCGGCTGGGAGAACAGGAGTCCAGGATTTGCCTTTCTTAGGCACATGTTAGATTTCAAGTCGGTCCTTTATTTTCTAGCTTTGCTAATCTTTTCTATTTTTTGAGAGCACCCTCTGATGTCACTCCGATGACGTTGCCGTATCTTCTCCAAACCTGCTACGACACTGGTACCTTGAGTCGCAAACGTGATTCACGCTCCACGCTCTATATTTAGCAACCATCTGAGAAGGATCTGAGTCTGCATTTAGCCCTATGTAGCTACAAATAAGAGAGTAGCAGCGGCGGCAGCCCCCTCCAGACGCTTCTGTCGGAAGCGCTGTGCCAGGGGCTTCTGCGACGTCCGGGGAGCCACCGGTGTGCCGAAGAGCTGGAAGCGAACGGGAAACCCAGGTAGTGGCTGACGAAAGAATCTGAGCGGTGTACGATGAAGCGGTTTTCCCACTTTTCCCAGATGGGTTGTAAGGAAACATTTCAGCGGGTTTATCTGTCTGCCCAACCCTATTTAGCAAAAAAAAATGATTGCTCTTTGCTTCTTGTTACCATGCTTAGATGATACTATGGCGACAAGGCTGCAGAAAGGGGAGGGAAGGTAGACGCTGCTTAGCAACTTGAAGATTTTTTAAAAGGCAAGTACTCATTTTAACGGCAACAGTTTCTAAAATGCCAGTTTTGAGGAGAGAAAAGAAGAGAACATTAGAGAAAGCAAATGGAAGGACACAGTAGAGGAATGGAACCAAGCTCGTGGGAGTTCGGCAGGGTCTCTGCTCACCGATGGGGAAACTGAGGCTCCCGGAGTGTGAGTGGGGTATCCGCAGGGTTGGCCAGCTGGCCAGGGGCAAGGCCGGAACTCTCAAGCACGCATCCTGATTCCAAATTGCACACTCTTTATCACGCCATGCTTAAAAAAAAAAAAAAGTAATGAGAAAACCCGAGAGAGAGGAAAAAATGTAAAAGCCACGTGGAACTGTCAACAATGTGAACAGAGATGGGCATCTGTTTTTCAGGTGGAAACTCAAATGGAAACGACAAAATTACCCTTGACTGTACTTATTTAGGGCAAAAAATGGCGACAAGCAGATGGTACCGAATTCCTGCCTTCCCCGAATGAACTGGACGTGGCCTGTTCCTGGAACACACAGCACGTGGAGGAATTCCTGGGTACCGCGAACACTCAGCCCAGAGGGGCTGGAGGAGGCGGGAGGGGAGGGAAGGGGGTGAGCGGAAGGCTTGCTCTGATTTAGGCAAAAACGGTCTGAGTTGGGAAAACAGGCCTCAAAAGCGCTGAGCACGTTGTGTCACCTGGGACGGTGACCCAAGGGGGCCGGGGCGCCCAATTCCGTCCGCACCGGCCAACGCCACGCTTCCCAGCGCCTCTGCACTCCCAGCTATCCGCCCTCGGAGACAAAGTACTAGGTGACTTAAAAACCAGAGAGGTCAAACACAGAGTCCCTGTGGGGCTGAGCCTGACGCGAGTGTCCAAGAGCAGGAGACGGCAACGAGAGGAAAACGTGGCATGTGGCGCTAAGGAGCGTTCTCAGAAGGTGACAGACCAGGAGTCTCCAGGTGATAACCCCCGCCCCCCCACCTCAGTGTTGGAGAGATGCTCTTCAAGTCAGATCGAAGGCCCAAAGGAGGCCCAACCTATTCCAAGCCAGCGGAAGTTCTGTGTTTGTCTTGGGCGCAGGGATGAAAGCGAGCGGCGGGCTGAGTTTCTGCGCCCGGGTCACACTTCCCCTCGGTCACTCCACCAGCCCTCCCGGAGGGCCCCACCGCAGGCCAGGCGCCAAGCCCAGCCCCCAGGCCTCGTTCTCCTCTCTCTGGTGTCCTCGGCTGCCCTCCAACGGGAGGACCCCCAGGCTGAGGGCCTCCAGCTTCCCAGGCCTGGTACACGCCTTCCAGAAGAGACATTTCCTTCCCACTTAATAGCACAGTGCAGACAAGACAAGTGCAGGTTTGGGCTGCCCTGGTCACAACCAAGTCATGGGCTGGCTCTTCTCCGCATTGTTTCCACTTGCTCCTAATTGTGTGGATGCAGAGGCAGCAAGAAACAGTAAACAGACTGCTTTTTCCTGAATGTAGTTAACTCGAAGGGTTTGGGTTGGTGGTAAGGCTCCTAATGGACCAGATGCCACCTAACATGCGTTCTCAGGAGCCGAGAGTTGGAGGAGTAGGGAACGGGGAGATGCCACTCTTCCCCGCCACACAATAAACACGAAAGGAGCCAACTTCTGGGTTCTAGTCCTAATTTTGCCCTTGGTGCTCCCATCCAGCTTCTCGTCACCCGCCCCCCTGGTCCCCATGTGTGCCACATGCTCCGGCCATAAGGATTTTCTTGAGAGCCCCACAAATACTTCCACACACCCGTTCACTCTGTCCCCCCGGTCATGAGGATGGGCGCCCGACCTCCCAAGGCAACGCATTCCTAGTAGGGAGCTAGTGAGCTTTGGGATGAGGTCCAGCTCCAAATCCCCTACTCTTTAAGGATTTGCAAACCTCCTTCTCTTGTGGCTTACGTTAATTAAACCCAAACCTGTCTTTCGGAGCAAAGCAAAACAAATACACCCTCTCTTTCAAATATTGGCCCTCCAAATATTTGAAGGCAGCTACTGGCTCTCCTCTGGGCCTCGCTTCTCACTTGAAAGGGCACAAAACTCACGTGGGGGGCTTCAGTTTGTGAAGCCACAGCTTCCGATAGAGCGGGTCTCGGATGGGGCCTGGGAATCCCATTGCTCACCAGCCCCACCTCCTTCCAAATTAGTTGCTCGGAGGAGGAAAAAAGAATGCGTACCACCCTCAAAATCAAGACAAAGCCTTGTCCTGTTCTTTATTGTTTCCTGTTCCCCTGCATTTACAAAAAGGCCGAAATCATATGCAACACTTAATACATGTCTAACATATTGGACAGACGCAGTAAAATAAAATGCCTCCTCCTCCTTCTCTTTCTTAAAGAGAGCCTTTGTTCCCCGTCCCTCGACTTCGGTGACTAACACAGTTGTCCCCTCTGCACGGGGGATGGCTGTGACGCTGCAGGTCAGGTGCCGGGGACGGTGCCGCCCGGGCCCTCGGGAGTGGCCAAAACACCGTGTCCTCGCTGCAAGGAGACAGGAGAAACGCTCCCGCGGCAAAAGCACACGCGGTCGGGCTGTCGGTGGCTGCTCGGGCCCTTCCCCAGGGGGCACACACACACAGTGGCTCGCTGTTGGCCCGCCGCGCGGCGGAGGGGCGCCCGGCCGAGCTCTGCTGCCCTCTGCTGGACGGAACGCCCACCCCGCGCCAGCGTGTCTGGTCGCAGAGCGCCAGCTCCCGGGGGACCCGTGTCCTCATCCAGCGGCTTATGCAACACCAGACTGCAGCCAGAGCACGTCTGAGAAAAGGCAATCACTGACTACATGGCGCTTCCATTAAACCTGGGACCAGAGAACGGGAGGGCCGCGACATAGCAGGTGCCCTGGCCGCGGAGAAGGCGCCCCGCGCCGTATGTGAATTTAGCCTGCGCAAGACCCCCGAGAAGCACGGGGATCCCTCCTGTTTTGTGTAGATTTGGAACCTGAGGCTCAGGGGAGACTGGGTGTGCTACGGAGGAGAAACCCGGCCCGGTTTTGAATTCGGGCCCTTCTGAGGTTTCCCATACCTGGCGGGGCCGTTAATTAGCTGTGGGAGCGGGACCAAATACATAGCCAGTCGTGTTGGGTCCTGGTGCTCTTCGTTTTCGGAATGAGGGGTTGAATGAGGTAAGCGCTGAGTTCCCTTTCAGCTCTCACATTCTGAATACAAGCCTTTGTTACCGGTTGCTCTTGTTGCATAGAAATGGACTGTGGGGTCATCTCCCCCGGGGGACCATGCCTTTCTCATCAAGCATAATTACTGGGAGACAACTGGCACCCTTCCTGTGCAGTCCCAAGCGTGCCAGGTCCTCTGCCATATTCTCCAGGGGCTACCTGGCTTCTGCCCTCCTCCAAATTATGTCAGAGGCTCGGAGTTGTGTTTTCCAATCAGGCCTTGGAGCTTTGCAAATCGGACCACGGGTGAAATGTACCAGAGAGTCAGCCTTGCCTGTCCAAGGTACAGTTTACTTGCAGAGAAAGGAACACCACCAACTGAGCAGGTGCATTTAATGCCCATCGGAGTCCACGAGAAACATTTTTATATTCTCCAGCTAAAGTCCCCGAGGTCCCACCGAATGAACTGGTGGGACCATTTACCTTCTGTGGTTTTAAAAAACTATTTTACTGAAGTATGATCAACATATAAAAAGCTGTAGGTATTTAATGTCTACAACCTGATGTGTTTGGAGGTAGGCATATACCGTGAAGCCATCATCAAAATCAACGCCATAAACCTATCCATCGCTTTCAAAAGTCTCCTTCTGCCCTGTATTTTGTGTTGTTCTGTTTACTACCACTCACTATTTACTTCTGACATGATTTCTTTCAATCTCCACGAGCTTCAGTTTGGCCCTTTATTGGTCTGAAGGAGGTGGACGTTTCGGTCCAGTCTAGTTTGGATACTAATTTATGACATTCTTCCAGTTCACTGGAATCTTCAGGTCGTAAAATATTTTAAGAACCTCTTTTTCCAAACAGGGCCAGGAAGCATCTCTGCCTCTCAGACAATTTGACAGAAAATTTCGAAATCCAAAAACGCAAACATTGGAAGGCACCTAGAGATGATATGATCCTACCCTCTTACTTGACGGATGACCACCCGAGCTATTTGTCCAAATGAGGATAGTACTCTAGAAACAATTTTTTAAAAACAATAAAACAGAACCAAAAGCAAACCGAGAGAAAGAGAGGGACTGAGCATCTTTTCCCAGGCTCTGGATGGTACCTTCCATACATTGGCAGGAAGGCATTAGGAAAGCTGACTCAACACAGAATCAGGGCAGCCACCAGAAATTTAGGGTTCCGCCTGATTATTATAGTCCCAGCTAAGAAAGTTAGGTCTTGTGCCAAAAATAATTAGTGTCTTTCCCGAAGCTCTGCCTCCACACATGGTGCCTGGAGACCTAGTCCTGTTTCATGGAAACATTATACCGCACACTATCTAAGGAGGCTCAAGCCATGTTCACCCCTGAACTGATGATAAAATACCAAACAGTGATCAAACCTCTTTAGAGGCTCTTTAAAGCCAAGTTGCAGTTGGAGATGGTATCTGGCAGAGTTTCCAGACTGAGAGAGAGCACATGCCAAGCGTAATTGAATGTGAGTATGATAAACAGTGATGGACCACTGACAGACTGCAATGCTGTTAGAACAAGATTCCCAGCCGTTCTGGAATTGTGGGGAGATACTGGGAGGTCCAGCTGCAAGCCCTGAATGCTGTCATGCCAGCTTAGAGAAAACTCCTACTCTCTTTCTCTTAAAAAAAGAAAGAAAGAAAGAAAGAAAGAAAGAAAGAGAGAGAGAGAACGGTTTCAATCTGGTCTTTTGTTGGTTAGTTGGGTATTTTTCCGTCCCCTCCACTGTTTTCCTTATTAACATGGAACTTCTGTGGTTTGCGTTTCATTTCATCCCATTTGGAGCAACAAAGAAACTTCCCAGGACCATGAAGGCCCCCCAGGGTGCTCGGAAGGGAGGGGGTGAGGCAGGGGGTTCTTCAAGCCCCAGGTGAACTCCCGGGAGGAACCTGACCCATGTTCCGGGAGCTTATTTATAACTCAGGGTTTTTATTCTGGGGAGAGGGGAGGAGGGAGGAGGCACACTGACAAGCTAGGAAGCAGCAAGTACACCTGCATGGGTTTTACAGACAAGGCACAAGAATTTAAAGAAACTGTTTCCTTGCAGCTGATCGCCTCCAGCCGTTGTGCTCCAGGCCCTTGGGGGCCCACATGTGAAAGGAAGCAGGCTAGACGGTCCGTTCCATCCAACTCTTTCCCTTGAGAATATGATGAGTACTACTGCCATTGCTACCCCTGCGGCCCCTATCACTCACTACCATTACCATTACTCTCACTGTTACTCCCACTACTATTACTACTACTACTGCCATGTACTCCTCTTGCCGAGTTTTTTATAAGTTGGGAGAAATTCCAGGACTCCGGGGGACAGGCCTGCTGCTAAGTTCTGCAGAGCCTGAAAATACAGTGCTGTCTTTGACTTCCCATCTAAAGACACATCTAAGAGCTAATAATGGCTGAAAAGCAGCATTAATAATACAGGCCAATCCGCCAACTTGGCAGCCATCGGTTCTTGCAAGCCTGTTCAGACCGCCCCACGCGAGTTCCCACGCGAATGTCTGGGTGACACGGTGGGAGAGTGGATGAGGCCGTGGGGGGCCAGCAGCGTGGGGCCGAGAGTCCAACCGGCCCAGGCCTCTTTATGGAAAGCCCTGATGTCTGTCACACCCATGGCACACCGGAGCAAGATGTGAATTAGCCTACTCGTGGCAGCAGACAATTCTAACAGCTTTCAGGTAAGAAAACATAAGACTGCTCTTTGGGCTGATGGATCCCAGATGGGAAGGAGAGCGGATGGAGAGCAGTCTGCAAGTGACACTGACCACGGGGCAGCCTGCTCTTCTCTCCTCTGGGTTCTAAGAGGCCACTTGCTGGTGTTTCCAAAAGACCTGAGGCCCAGTGAGCTCCTAACTGGAGAGGAACATCACATGTGCAGCTGTTGACTCGCTCATTCATTCAACGAACACTCATCAAATTCCTACCTTGGGCTGTACACTCTTCCAGGTGCCGAGGACATCAGGACGAATGCCCGCGGATGTGTCTCCTGTCCCCCATCAGGCTTTCCATCTAGAGAGGGACACAGAGAAACGAGCTGATTGGAAGCAGCACAACGCAGCGAACAGAGCGTAATACTTAGCACACGAGCACAGGTTCGAACCTGACTTTGAGAGTCAGGAAAGGCTTCTAGGAAGCACATGTCAAAGTGAAGAGCTGGTGACATTAGACGAGGTAGAGCATGCACGGGGCGGGGGGGCGGGGGGGAAGGGTGCAGGAACCGGGACCAGTGGGTGACGCCGGAGGAGAGAAGCGTAGGGGAGGTAGGAGATAAAGACCAGAGTTCTGGCAAGGACAGCAACTGGAATCTGCATTACCAATGACGCCCCAGTACAGAGGAGCAGGGCCACCCCCACATCAGGTCCATTCCCATTGTCTGGGGCGCACGGGAGAGGCCCACCTCTCCACTACCACTGAATTTAATAGCGGCTGTCCTACAGGCATGCGTTCAGTTGCTGGGGGGTAGGAGACTTTGTGCGAATCCTGGTAGCTGGGTTCCTGTCAGTCACTTTCCTCCCGACCGACCAAGCCTCTGGGTCCTCACCCAGGCTGGACCACGGGCAGGGGAGGATGTCTGTTCTCCAAGCTGGAAACATGCCTCGGAGAGACAAAGCACACAGAGAGGGCTATGTTGCTCCCTTTTGTGCTTTTTTTTTTTTTTTAAAGATTTTATTTATTCATTTGACAGAGAGAGATCACAAGTAGGCAGAGAGGGGAGAGAGGAGGAAGCAGGCTCCCCGCCGAGCAGAGATCCCGATGTGGGCCTCGATCCCAGGACCCTGGGATCATGACCTGAGCCGAAGGCAGCAGCTTTAACCCACTGAGCCACCCAGGTGCCCCCTTTTGTGCTTTCTGAAATGCCTTCCTAGATCTTCATGATCTCAGGAACTTTTCTCACAACGTGGAGAAGTCCTAAATGGTTCAATTGCCCCATAGCTCTTAAAATGGGTCTCCAAGCATCACCTCCCAACACAATTTGGGGGCCTAAATGTTTTTAGGTTAACTCTTTCAAATCCTCAGTGAGGCAATTCCTATTTGCCCATAAACTTCTCTTAGAGATAGAAAAATATAGAAGGCTATCCGATTCATTTCATGAAGCCAGAATAATCTGTTAAAAACTCCTGACACGTCTCTCTCCATCCTCCCCTCCCACCTCCCTCTCTCACACAAATGTAACTATTGATCAAATTAACTGATAGATCAAAGGCTCCTACAAAAGTCCCACAAAAGGCTGGAAAATTAAAACTTAAAATGGAGTAGACTAATAATTCACTACAACCAAAAATGTCATCATAGTTTAATAAGATCTATATGTACCTATAGATAGGTATAGCCCATTATATTGTCAGATAAAATATAGCAGATACTGAAAAGGCATTCAATAAAGTTCAATGTCCATTCCTTCTTAAAAAAAATACAAAAGGTGGGGTGCCTTGCTGGTTCAGTTGGTGGAGCACGGCACTCTGGATTTTGGGGGTCGTGAGTTCAAGCCCCACACTGGGTGTAGAGATTCCTAAAAATAAATAGAACTTTTTAAAAAAACAAGACTGGAAGGACATTTCTCAAAATTATACAGTGTTCTGGAAGATATGGCCAATACATTAATTTGTGAAACTTAAATAAATCATTGAGGAAGAAAAAAAATTATAATTACTTGCAGAATATACAAATCATCCAAAATAAATCATGGAGAGATAGTGAAATGAATAGATATTAAGCAAATGTCTAAAAATGCATTTGTTTTTTATATATAACACAAATAATTTAAATTATAAGGAATAAGATCCCAATAATATCAAAAAAACCCATAACATATGTAAGAATAATGTTATATCAAAATTATATAAGACTTTTATGTACATAATGATGCTGAGACTCAAATAAATGGAGAAACCTACTCTATTTTTGGATGAGAAGACTTAATTTGGTAATGATTTGAGGACTTTTGCCAAAATCCAAAGCTAAAATCTAAGAGTTTTCTGTGCAATTTATCAAAATAATCCTAGAGTATGTAAAAAATCCACAGGTGAAAATGCAAAGAAAAATACTGAAAAAGGAAATTGATGTTGATGGATTACCACCAGTACCCCCCAAAAGGGAAAAGCATAGAATGATAATAAATAAGTAAAAACTCATCTACTAAAAAAATATACAGATTACTGAAACAGAAGAGCACCTTAGAAGTTCATGATATATAAAATGTAATTTAATAAAGAAAGCATTACAAGAGAATAGGGAAGGTCTTATTCACCAATTGTTAAAGTCAGGATATTTAGTGTGGCAGAAGTCACAAGTTGCTACCCAACTTTTAGTCTTCCCTTCTTCCTTGTTGGCAAGACTCAATTTTTTAGGAGTGGTTATGCATCTCACTATCAGGTTGTATTTCCCCACTTTGTTTATGTCCAGCAGTGGGCCTCAGTGTAATCCTATGCAATGAGGTCTCAGTGGAAATGCTGTGTGGCATTTTGAGGAAGACTGCTGAAGGGAGCTGTCTCAGCCCCAAGTCACTCAGTCTTTTGTTCCACTCCCCCACCCCCATCCCTACCTTCTTTTCCCCGCTGGAGTATGGACACGATGGCTGAGCTTCAGTATCTGTGTACGGTAAGGGGACCTTCAAGCTGAAAGTCACGTACTAGAATAGAACGGAACAGAACAAGAAACCAGTATTCCCAGTGATGAGGAAGCCACCATAGGGGGCTGGACAGCCTAGCTCTGAACATTTTTTTAAATGATGAAGAAATAAAGTTCCATCTTGCTCAAGTCATAGATATTTTGGATTCCCTGCTGTATGCGGCCAAATCTAATCCTTATTCCTACCAGTAGCTGGTAGGGAAAGAGAAATTTGAATCGTAACATAGAAGTGTTGGCCAAAACAAATTCCAAATGTGTTAAAGAGTTAAATGCAGAAAGGAGACTAGTTACCCACGTATAGTCAGAAAAAGCGCCCACAAAAGTCTACGATTCATGTACAAACCCTTAGCAAATCAGGAAAATAAAGTGCTACTACATTAAACATCTAATTCTGTGAGAAAACTTTAAAAGTTTTCTTTTTAGAGTCAAAGACAACAGGGGTGTTCATTATCGCCACTTCTAATTTACTCCATACTAGAATTCCCGGTATATAACCGCAGGTAAAACCAGCATTAAAAAACAAAACAAAACAAGCAAAAACCTCCAAAATGTATGGAGGAAAAGACAGAGTAGAAGCTTATATTTTGTTCAAATAAAGTGCTGCTTAAGTGTTCTAGACCGGTGGGCGGCTCTTCTCTTTGTGTTGAGTTAGGGGTTGAGGCTTCTTTCACATCATGGTGTCTTCCGTCTTTAATACATAGCTTTGACAGTTGACACATTCATGTGTATCAAGTTAGCAGAAGGGAAACAAACAAGTAGATCATGCTTGGGAGGTTTTAATGGGCGGCTCTTTAATGAGTTCATACTACCTTAGCTAGAACTTACTCATATGGACCTCCTCATTGCTGGGAAATGTAGTTCAGCTGTGGATTCCCAGGAAAAAAGGAAAACAAGGTTCAGTGGAGAGCTGGTCAGTGTCTGCAATAACTAGTTAGTACAGCAAGGACATAAAATAAAATGAATCACAACAATTGGGAAGGAAAGAACAAACCTGTAGTAATCTGTAGATAGTAAAGACTGTCCTAAAGAACCCCAACCAAAATTATACATGAATAATTAGAGTAAGAGTTTAGCAAATTTACCAAATACCAAAGCAGTGTTAAAAGTAAAAAACAAAACAAAACAAAACAAAACAAACAAACAAAAAAACAACTTCTGGACAACAGTAACCAAGAATTAGAAAATTAAAATTAAAATAATTTAGCAAAATTTAAGACAGCAAAAGTACTAAGAATCTTAAAAGTCTGACAAAGTAAAGATCATTAAGGGAAAAACAATATGAAACTGAATTGAAAGAATGAAGACACACCTGTACTCATGGGGAAGAAGATTCAATAATGAAAAGATGTAAATTCCTCCCATTTTGTTCTGTGAATTCAGTGCTGTTCCCACCAACTCACGAACAGAATTTTTTTCATTGAACTTGATAATCTGATCGAAGCATTTATGTGGAAATAAAAGAGTTCAGAGAAGTGACAACTGAGAAGAATAGGGAGATCTGCCCTCTGAAATTACAATGCTATGATAATTAAGATGATGCGGTACCGGTATGGAGATAGACACACGGATCAATACAACAGAACAGGGCAGCTTCCTAGAGGGCAGCTAGCTCAAGTGGAACTGAGAACCAGCCCAAGTAGAGCAGGCCATGTGCCTGTCAAGGCACCATCTTCTGGGACGAAGGGACATCTTGTTCTAATAGATATGCCTAGAAGAACACAAGTTGGCTAATTAGCTTATCCAAATGGGATGCCTTTTGCAATCTAAGGGAGGGTGTGCTTCTCCAGCTTCAAAAGCTGTCCATCTGAAGACTGATCAGTGTAGAAAAAAATAAATATTTCCATAAACGACATGGGGCGATTAGGCAGCCATATGGAAAAAATGGAGTTGGTTGTGTATCTCATACCATTCATAGAGATCACTCTAAGGTGGTTTAAGGACCTATAAATAGGAGGCAAACTTTAGAACTTCTAGAAGAAAATATAGAATAGTAGTTTAATACCTCAAGGGAGAGTGGAATTTCTTAAAACAGGTAAGAAAGCATAAAACATAAAGAAAATATGGGTAAAATTGACTACATTAGAATTAAGAACTATTGTTCATTGAAAATCTCTACAGAATAAAAAGACAAATCACTAACTGGCACACACACAAACGTTTATGGAACTAGAAAGAATTTATATCCAGAATATAAAAAAAACACATACATGGATCAGTAAAAAAAGGCAAATAATGAAACATAAAATGGGCAAAAAATTGCCAAAGGGAAACATAAATATTCAAATAAAACATGGAAAGATTTTAAGCTTCCTAATAATCATAGAAATGTAAACTAAAGCCACAATAAGCTACTTTTTCATTGTATCACACTGGCAAATATTAAAATACCCATCAATTCCAAGTGTTGGTAAGGATGGCGAGTGGGCAAGAGCTTAATGGTACAAACAATCTGGAAAACAATCTGGCATTATATAGACATTTGGAAACATACATCCTCCAAGTCCAGGATTTTCACCCTCACATGTGAGAGGTAAGAACAACTCGTGAACGCTTTCAACAAGAGACACATAAAAATAGTCAGAGATGCCTCATCTGTAATAGGCAACAAAACTCAAAGTCAACAGTAGAATGAATAAATGTGATATATTCTTATAGTAGAATATTAAACACCAATGAAAACAAATTAGTTACAAGCGTCAACACAGGTGAATCTTAAAACTTAATGTGGGGGCGCCTGGATGACTCAGTCACTGGTTTTCGTCTGAGGTCATGACCTCTGGGTCGTGGGATCGAGACCTGCATCTGGCTCCATGCTCAGTGGGGAGTCTACTTGAGCTTTTCTACCTTCTGTCTCTCTCTTTTTCCCTCTGCCCCTCCCCACAATGGCTCATGCTCTAATAAATAAGTCATAAAAAAAAAAACCTTAATGTGGATTGAAAACACCAAATTGTAAAACACACACACACACACACACACACACACACACACACACAAAACCACACACCATGGATTCCATTTATATTAAAGTTTAAACTTAAGCAAACCTAACATAGGTGGTAACACTATACAGAAAAGCGAGATAATTGGATTGCCTTTTAACTTCTTCTTTTAAATCTTTGGAGGTCCTAAAATGGGCATTTATTACTGACAAAATAATAAAAAATGTTTTGAAGAACATTCCTCACGAGGTTTCCCCAGTGGGAGGCCTTGGTACTTACAGGTTTCCGGTCTTCGGAGACCCTTGTCTGGGAGTCCATCAAGATCTTATTCTCCCTGAAGTTTATTTCTTGGCCACCACTTGAGGTCTTGGGACCTAGAGAAGTCTCAGTTTATCTCCTTAACTGAGAGGGAGTGAGACCTGGCATGGATCAAGTCCTTTGTTCCACCGATTTGGGGAAGAGAGTGAGAATGCGCATCCAGGAAATAAGTCCTGGCACAGACACATGGATCTACCTAGAGTTAAGTTCAGGATGACCCAAAATGTTTTTTGAGATGCCTACATTTGAATGACAAGAGAACACATTTAAAATGGGGAGACTGCATGTTCTTCTGCCTGCCCTTTCCAGTCTTCTGATAATATCAGAATCTATTTTGCATATCAAAACCTTGTCCTATTGCTTGGGAAGAAGGAAATCTAGGCTGCCTACACTAATCTTGCTGTCAATCTTGCTCTCAATCTGAAGTTTGAGTCTTCATTTACCACTGATATAAATCCAAAGGAGGTTGCTCCATTATATATAAAATCGGAATGTTTCACCCTTCTACATCTTTGATCTTGACAGAGTTTTGGAGTGTTCTTCAAATATTTAAATAAATTTATTTTGAGTTATTTTTTAAACATTTTAAAGAGTTCCTTCAATTGTGTGTGTGTGTGTGTGTGTGTGTGTGAGATTGTAGAAGTTAAAACGAAAGAAACTCCTGCAGGTAGTTCAATGGTTCTCAACCACAAGGGATTTTGCTCCTGATGTATGTGGGGACGTCTGGAGACATTTTTGGTGATGGCAACTGGGGATCTAGCCACTGCCATCTAGTAGGTGGAGGCCAGAAATGCTGATGAACATCTTATAATGCACAAAACTGCTCCTCACAGCAAAGAACATTCCAGCCCCAAATGTTGAGAGGGCAAAGACTGAGAATCCTTGGTGTCAGTTTATAGTCAAGATAAAGCGCACCGATATGCATGCCTTTTTCTGTGTTTCGAATATTCAAGTCTTTTTTTCTTTAAGATTTTATTTATTTATTTGACACAGGGAGAGAGATTACAAGTAGGCAGAGAGGCAGGCAGAGAGACAGGGAGAGGAGGAAGCAGGCTCCCTGCTGAGCAGAGAGCCCGATGCGGGCCTCGATTCCAGGACGCTGAGATCATGACCTGAGCCGAAAGCAGAGGCTTTAACCCACTGAGCCACCCAGGCGCCCGCGAATATTCAAGTCTTAGTGCACATCGGTCTCACTGCTCCATCCTAGAAAACAGCCATTTTGTTGTTGTCTAGTGAACCAAATGGGTCAGGCTATTTATGTTTCTCAGAAGCCCTAATCTCTTTACCTAATAGAATGCCCTATTTGAGAACTTTTTGCTTTGCCCTACGCCACTTCACTTATTGGCTTTGCTTGGTAACCAAATTTGGCCGCACTCACTCAGCCAGTGTCACCAAACTCAATGTGTTTCATTTTATTTCCCTGATGAAACCTAATGCAAAAATGGAGAGTGTAATCAATGTCCCAGTGATTAAAGATTTCACTTTTTCCTTCCAAATCTAAATGTTTCCATTTTCTGAAGCAATCTAGTCATGTTAATTTTGGATAATGAATGAAAAAATTCTAATTAAAAATAACCCAAAATCATTGCCAGTGTTAGTTCTCAGACTGTCGTGAATGGATCAGAGACCGTTCAAAAGCTTCAGAAAGATAGCTGCATTCCAAGTAGCCTAAGAATCAATTCTTTTATTTTAATTAACTCTTCCAAGAGGTCTGGCCAAATAGTCACCTGGGTCTCAGGGAGGGCAAAATTACAGATCATGGGAAACAGTACCAGAAGGATAGTCAGGCGTCGTTTCACACAGTGACCTCCATCTTAAGACCTTGGGCTGAGCAATCATAATACAAAATATTATATAAAAGATTCACAGGACAGCTGTTTGAAATAATGCAGATTCCAAGGCTTCACCTTCAGAGACTGAGATTAGTCGGTTCAGGACGAGAGCCTAGAATATCTAACACATACCCTTGGGTGAGCTGAAGCAGCTTGGGAACCCCTGGTGTAGGACAGCGTGTTTATGCTTCCTTGCCTGCCCTATCGGTAAGTTATTAAAGACATTTCTCTTTCATGCCTGTCCTTTAGTGCAAAGGTAAGTAATAATGATTTAAAAGGAGTAACCTTGATTAACCACCACTGTGGAAATGTTTGGCCTCAGCACTGTCTCTTTTGCCAAGGCAAAATAAAATTAGATGTTACATGTGAAAATGCTTTAGAAATGGAGAGGAGGAAAAGAAGCCTATTTTCATGCACTCAGCAAATAGCTTATATGTTGCCTCTCACACAAAAAGGTGCTTAGTGGCATGACTAAGCAGAGAAAAGCTACAGAATATCAAAATGTGACTGCATTGTTCTCTCTCATTGAGAGCTTAGAAAACAAGGAAGGATCATTAGGCCGGGATTGATAATGTTCAACGGGATGAAAGGAGCCCCTAATTCAAAGAACTTTTGAATCCTGGCAGTCCATCAAAGCAGAAGGTCATCATTCTGAAAATGACTCAGCAGAAATACATAACCCTGCTTAGAGTACATCAGCAGATTTTTTCAAGAAGACTCACACATTTGGATTTAGAATCTTCTAGAAGGCTCAGGGGCCTGGAGTGGCCCCTTACTATCCTCCATTCCGTTCAAACATTGACTACTTGCCTAACCTTGATCAAAATCCTTAAAAGTCTCCAAGATTACTTCCCCCTTTTGTGGAAAGGGGGACAACTGTATTTACCTCGGAAAGCCACTGTGAGTCTTAAATAATGTATGATAAAGAAGCATCTACACAGTATAAGTACCTGTTCCCCTCCATTTGAGACCTAGGTACCAGATTATAAGTTTGGTCAATGCTCAAGAAAGACTGGATGCCTCATAGTATGTAAAACCCAATTTATTATTATGTGCCAAAGCAGCCAACTCTGCTGGGAGGTTGACGAATGGGGACTGAATATGCACAGTCTTGAAATCTAAATGTTGGTACTTGACATCATACGCGGTTTGTCTCTGAGGCCCATCTCTGAGTCCTCTTGCTCTACCCACTAACGCGCACACACGAGTCTCACTCTCCCCAGCACTGGTAGGTCCACTTTCACAATAGAGTTCCACTTCTAAAGTCTTGATTATCATTGTTTACAATCCTTTAGATTCACCTAGCAGTCACTACATCCTAAAATTTGCCAGTAACAACCTAAACTGGCCTGCACCCAGCACTCAACCCCCAGCCATTCACTCCACTACCGTAGCTGCTCCGGACTGAGCAGGGCTTTCCTGGGTGGTGTAAATCACACATTTTTCTTGCCTGAAGGTGAGCTTTATCAGTGAAGGGAGGTTGAAGAGAAGCACAAAGCGGCCAACAGGGTAGACAAAAATTCCCATAGAAATCTTGACTCGGGAGTCCCGCCTCCTCTTCTCCCTCTCCAGTCCCGAGAACCCCGCACGCCCTGAAGATGGCGGCTGCGGTGGGAAGATTTATCCGGACTTCGATTGCGCGAAAATGTATTGTGGTCTGGTTCTAGTCAAGCAAATTTGCTTTTAGCACCAGTTCCTCATACCATGCTCCTGCTGTCACCCAGCATGCCCCCTATTTTAAGGGCATCGCCGTTGTCAACGGAGAGTTCAAAGACCTAAGCCTCGATGACTTTAAGGGGAAATATTTGGTGCTTTTCTTCTATCATTTGGACTTCACCTTTGTGTGTGCTACAGAAATTGTTGCTTTTAGCAACAAAGCCAATGAATTTCACGACGTGAACTGTGAAGTTGTTGCAGTGTCAGTCGATTCCCACTTCACCCATCTCACCTGGGTCAACACACCAAGGAAGAATGGCGGCTTGGGCCACATGAACATCACACTCTTATCAGATCTGAGTAAACAGATTTCCTGAGACTATGGTGTGCTGTTGGAAGGTCCCGGTATTGCTCTGAGAGGTCTCTTCATCATTGACCCCAAAGGAATCATCAAGCATCTGAGTGTCAGTGATCTCCCCGTGGGCCAAAGCGTGGAAGAGACCCTCCGCTTGGTGAAGGCGTTCCAGTTTGTGGAAACTCATGGAGAAATCTGCCCAGAGAACTGGACCCCAGATTCTCCTACAATCAAGCCACATCCAACTGCTTCCAAAGAATACTTTGAGAAGGCAAATCAGTAGATCCCACGTGTACCCACCTCTTCTCACATCAGGAAAGAGCCACAGCTGGAACTCACTTTGAGCATTTCAAAGATGATTATTTATAGAAGACAAAACACCAATTGTGCTTGTATTCATAAATAATACTCTAAATGTTTTATTTTTGTAACATTGGCTGAGGCTTCTAAATGTCCTCACACACACAAAGCGTCCTTTATTGGTAACCTCTTAATGGCTGACTAGTTTATAGAATGCTAGTTCACCTGTTCCTGGGATTGTGTCTTCAATAGAAAGAGGAAACAATCTTTGTTGGCCTACTTGAACCTTTATGCACACCAGAATATTACAACACACACCGAAGCTTCTGATCAAGGGGCCTGAAAGTTTCTTCTTGAATTTCTTTGTACTAAACTGAATTTTCTTTTAAGGTAACAAAGATCATACATAGTTTTAAGGTGTTAAAAGCAGTGGTCTAATTCAACTCTTGGAATGGATGTATATGTACTTGAAACAAATGTGAATCATGTTTTTATAAAAACACCGTGGCAGAGTGACTTAAGTGATCGTGCATGTTTCTCATCCCTGAGATTAATATAGTTATTTTACTTATTTGTTAGCTAATGTAGGGTCTACATGCAATTCTAGATAATGATTAGGTGTAATTATAAGGGCTATATATCGAATCCAAGAGTTGCATTTTGAAATCATTGTAATTCTTTTCTGAAATGCTCAATGTAAGGTACATAATAAACATATTTTAAAATTAAAAAAAAATCTTGACTTAGTTGGTGATGTTGGTGATGCCCCCCTGTGCAGGACGGGGCTCTTCCCTCTGAGAATCAATACCCCAGCATTTATTTAAAACCAATGACAATAGGAATGGTGAGTCTCTTGATTCTACTCACATGTCTTTAGACCCTTTATGATACCATCCAGCTTCCCCCATCTGAATCTTCTGACATGGCTCTAAATGCCAGTTTAGAAACGCAAGTTCACCTTCACAGAATTAATATTTATAACCTTTGAATATATTGAAAGAATGTGCCACAGGCTCTCCAAGAAATTCTTAAAAAGGGGGACCAGCAAAGTTTAAATATTTCACTGTGTGTAGTTTTCAAGTTTATTACATTGAAATGCAACATTCATGTGGAAGGAATATTTGATCTGCTTGCTTAAAGGAATCAGTTACATACCTTTTTTCTCTGTCATAGAAAAATCATAGTAATATTTCTCCAAAGGCACAATATAAATGCTTCTTTCTTTGAGCAGCACATAGGCTAGAGAGTACTGAATGTCTCCTAGGGACTGTTTTAACGGAATTGGAAGGACACTGCAACAGGGCTTCTTTCTTCCTACAGCATGAGAACATTTTGTGTCGGATGGTGTTGATTATGGATGCAACTTCCAAAGAATAAGAATATTCAGTGCTGGGTAGTGTCTATTATGAGTGCAAATAAATTCAAAGACGGGAAACAGTGTACCCTAGTGTGGTAAAGGAAACTTCGAGGGGACTGGATGGACTGGAAAGATGGCTTGCATTGGTATCAGCAAAGGAATGGAAGAGGATGGCCCCACAGACACATGGAGGCAGGGGTGTGTGAACAGGCCCACTGGGCTGGTGTGGTGTTTGCATGTTGGGGGATTGTGAAAAATAAAGGTGGAGTTGGGTCAAATTCCCGAGTATTTAATACCTTGGTGAAGAAGAAGTCATTATGGACTTTGGAGCAGGAGAAATATCACGATAAAAGAATTGTTTGATTTTGGCCATTCTAACTGGTGTAAGGTGGTATCTCAATATGGTTTTAATTTGAGTTTCCCTGATGGCTAGTGATGATGAACATGTGTTGGAGAGAATGTGGAGAAAGGGGAACCCTCTTACACTGTTGGTGGGAATGCAAGTTGGTGCAGCCACTTTGCAGTGGAGATTCCTCAAAAAATTAAAAATAGAGCTACCCTATGATCCTGCAATTGCACTACTGGGTATTTACCCCAAAGATACAGATGTAGTGAAAAGAAGGGCCATATGTACCCCAATGTTCATAGCAATGTGTGCAATGGCCACAATTGCACAACTGTCGAAAGAGCCCAGATGCCCTTCAACAGATGAAAGGATAAAGAAGATGTGGTCCATATATACAATGGAATATTATGCAGCCATCATAAAGGATGAATACCCAACTTTTGTATCAACATGGACAGGTCTGGAGGAGATCAGGCTGAGTGAAATAAGTCAAGCAGAGAAGTCAATTATCATATGGTATCACTTACTTGTGGAACATAAGGAATAAAATGGAGGACTCTAGGGGAAGGAAAGGAAAAGTGAACTGGAGTAAATCAGAGGGGGAGATGAACCATGAGAGACTGTGGACTCTGAGAAACAAGCTGAGGGTTATGGAAGGGAGGGGAGAGGGGGGATGGGTGAGCCTGGTGGTGGGTATTAAGGAGGGCACGTATTGCATGGAGCACTGGGTATGGTGCATAAACAATGAATCCTGGATCATTGAAAAAATAAAATAAAAAGAGAATTGTTTGAGGAAAATTAAACCAAAAATGACATCTAGGGGTTTAGAACAGAAGGCAGAGGAAACTATTTCAGTAATAGAGTTATGAGAAATCAGGGCTAGAATAACAAGAAAATTATTCACAGAAGCTACATTTTTATATTTATCTTATTTTCCTCAGAATTTCTAAACATTCTCCTCTACTATTTATCTGGCACTTAAGTTCAACCTGTGTGGTAGTCATCTTTTATCGGCATTTTAAGAGATTACATACTTCCTCCACTAGATTATATATTAGGACCATATTACATATTTATACTTTTTAATGTACTGATATGCCCCTAAAATTGTTTACCCACAGTTGGAAAAGAAGAAAAGGAAGCAAAATTATTTAGGTTGACTAAATTAGATAAGTTTTTTTAAAAGATATATTTACTTATTTTAGAGAGCAAGCAGGTGTGTGTGCACATATGTGTGGGGGGGCGAGAGGCAGAGGGAGAGGGAGAGAGAGCATCCTCAAGTAGACTCCTTGCTGAGCGCAGAGCCTGAGGTGGGGCTCAATCCCAGGACTCTCAGTTCATGACCTGAGCCAAAACAAAGAGACGGCCACTCAATCGACTGAGCCATCCAGGTACCCCTAAATTAAAGAAAGTTTTTAAAATCTTGACAAGAGATGGAGAAGCCAGCAGAGATAGTCAAATTATCTCCCAAATTTTCTAACCTAAGAGATTAAGATAATGATGGTATACTTAGAAAATAGTTCTTTATAGGGAAAGTCGATGAGTTAAATTTTAGCTGTGTTGCTATCCAAGTAGAAATATCATGTCAGCTTCTGAGTGAAATAAGTCAAGCAAAAAAAGTCAATGATCATATGGTTTTACTTGTGGAATATAAGGAATAACATGGAGGACATTAGGAGAAGGAAAGGAAAAGTGAACTGGGGTAACTCAGAGGGGGAGATGAACTCTGAAAGAATGTGGACTCTGAGAAACAAACTGAGGGTTTTGGAGGGGAGAGGTGTGGGGGGATGGGTGAGCCTGGTGGTGGGTATTAAGGAGGGCACGTATCCCATGGAGCACTGGGTGTGGTGCATAAACAATGAATCTTGGAACACTGAAGAAATAAAATAAAATTAAGATGTTAAAAAAAAGGAAACAAAGAAATGTGAGAAATCATTCATAGGTCACTTATTACATTTCACCACCTGTTCTTACAATTATCTAATGACATTATTGATCATCTATTCTGTTTAAACAATTGTTTTAGCTCTATAAATATGGTGAATGCAGGATCCATATCTATTTTATCTTCATAGGTATGGGACCGTGTTGTTACTTGTGGTAGATGAAGTACTTTATCTTCCTCAAAATGTTTAGCATAGTGGGGTGCCAGACTGGTATAGCATGGGACCCCTGATCTCAGGGTTGCGAGTTCGAGTCCCATGTTGGGTGTAGAGATTACTTAGAAGAAACATTAACATAGTGAATTATACATGGTAGGTTACCAATGTTATATCAACGAGCAGATTAATGTTTATCAGTGTTTCTCAGCTTCAGCATTATTAACATTTTGGGCTATACAGTTGTGGGCCTGTCCTGTGTACTGCAGGATGTGTAGTACCATCTCTGACCCCCACCCACTAGATGCCCATGGTATCCTCACTCCCCAAGTGGTGACACCTAAAAATGCATCCAGACATCGGCCCTGATTGGGGATCTGCCGGTTTAGATAGATACTGGATTGGAGATATCAGTTCAGGAGTCATTGAAATAAAGATTATGCTTTAAGTCTTCATTCTAATAAGAAATGAAACAGAAGAAATAGCTGGTGGCTAATAACAAAACTTTGGGTAATGAATACGAAATTAGGGAGAGTGTTTCCAAATAAATTTCTAGTTCTGGTACCTATACCTTGTACACAGTGTCAGTCAGCATTGTTCAACAGAAATATGTGAGTTAGGAATGTATTTTTAATTTCCTAGCAGTTTTATTTTAAAAAGTAAAAATAGGGGCACCTGGGTGGTTCAGTCAGTTAAGCACTGGCCTTTGGCTCAGGTCATGATCCCAGGGTCCTGGGATCAAGCCCTGCATGAGGCTCCCTGCTTGGGTGGGAGCCTGCTTCTCCCTTTCCCTCTACTCCTCCTCCTGCTTGTGCTCTCTCGGTCTGTCAAACAAATAAATATATGTATTTTTTAAAGAGTAAAAATAAACTGACGAGGGCACCTGGGTGGCTTAGCGGGTTAAAGCCTCTGCCTTCAGCTCAGGTCATGATCTCAGGGTCCTGGGATAGAGGCCCGCATCGGGCTCTCTGCTCGGCAGGGAGCCTGCTTCCTCCTCTCTCTCTGCCTGCCTCTCTACCTGTGATCTGATCTCTCTGTGTGTGTCAAATAAATAAATAAAATCTTTAAAAAAAATAAAATAAACTGACGAATGGGGCACCTGGGTGGCTCAGTGAGTTAAGCATCTACTTTTGGCTCAGGTCATGATCTCCCGGTACTGGGATCAAGGCTCACGTCAGGCTCCTTGCTCAGCAGGGAGTCTGCTTCTCCCTATCCCTCTGCCCCTCCCTCCACTCATGCACCTGGCCTCTCTCTCTCTCAAATAAACAAAGTCTTTAAAAATAAACTGATGAAATTAATTTTAATAGTATATTTTATTTAATAATATATAGCTAAAATATTGCCACCTCAACGTGTAAACAATATATAAAAACTATGAGCCATTTAACTTCTTTTTTTGTATGAAATCTTTGCGATCTGGTGTCTATTTTACACAGAGAGCACATCTCAACTTGATTGTCCATTTCAATACTCTATAACCACATGTGACTGGGGGCTGCCATATTGGATGGAGCAGGACCATTCAGTCCATTTTAATAAAGGTTTTCTGGTCCCTGTAGTTGATATCATTATCCTTCTCACAAAGGGAGCTCCAAGGGTAAGTGACGTGTCTGAAACTTTTTATAAATGTACTTTATACTTTGTAAACAGCAGATGTCCCTTTGTTGGCGTAGCATTCTGTGAGGTTTGATAAATGCATGGAGTCATGCAGTCATCACCACAGTCAAGACACAGAACAGTTCTCACACCCCCAAAATGCTTCCATGCTGCTCTTCTGTAGTCAGGTTCTCTCCCACCCCTACTTGCAAATTTTTCTTTTTCTTTTTTTTTCAGAACAGAATTCTCCCCTTTTACCAAGAAGATACACGTCAGGAAAACAGCTAGATGGGAAACAGAGACATGGTCGGGAAGAGGCAACCCTCGACACTGGCAGTATATTCCTTTCCGAAGCTCACGTGCAGTGAGCCCTGCTCCCCTTGAAGTCACACGAGCCCACTCAGAGAGGGGGCCGTGTGCCTTCCCTTCCCCCACCTTCATCTGTCACTCCTCTGCAGGTTGCAGGAAGAGGAAGGTCTCTCCCAGAATGCTCTGCGTGACAGATGGCAGGATCACACTAGGAGAGACCCACAAGAGGAACGCGGGCACGGACTCCACAGGTGGGAGCCATTCCGTGGCTAGGAAACAAGGGGCTGACGTGGACCCTCACCGCAGGCGATATTCCTTCCACTCCAGCTTCTGGATTCTCAACTCTCTCTATCTTTTCATGGCCTCGTTGTCTTCCTAAGGAGAGAAGCTTAGGAAAAAACCGTCCTTCAGGGCATGCGCCGCTGCCAGAGTGGACAGCCCTGGACGGCTGCTCTCGTCAAAGCATGGATGACCCGGGTTGTGCCAAACACCATGAGGGCAGGTGTCCTTCCGCCAACTGACAGCAGTGGCTCTGGCTTTGCCGTGCCTCTCAGCATCTCCATTCTGTTCACGAAGCCTAGCAAGCAGATGGGAAGAGGCATGTGGAAGTCCCTCCCTCACATATATGTCACTATTGGCACCCGGGGGGGGAGGGGGAGGGTGGCCTGTTGGCTTGACATTGTTCCAGCAGCACAAGCCTGTTGTGCTGCCCATAGCAGCGTGCTCCAGAAATAGAGCTCTGCAAGTCACTCCCACACCCCCCCCCACACAGGGACACAGAATGCGCACACGCAAGCACGTCACCACGAATTCACATTGTGGAGCATTTGTCTTTGCGGTTGTAGGAGTGCAATCAGAATCCTTCGAGTGTCTATCTTGGACATCTCCTTAGTGTTCTTTACACTTCATATACCTTGGCTAACACTTTTCTTTATCCCTCACCCTGCCTCACATAAAGTTTTGGAAAAGAAACTCAAGAGATTGCAGTGACATAAAGGAAGGCCCTGACCTAAAGATCTATGTGTAAATTGGCCAAGTTCTTTGTGTGATTATGCTGTAAAATGAAAATAAAAAGAAATCCTACCAGAACCAGAAAATCCTTTTAACTTCCTAGTTCATCCCCACACCCCCACCCTCCGGCCCCACCACGGTCTTCCAGCAACGTGCCTCTACCAGAACCCCTGGGGACCATCTAAAAGTCCACATGCCTGTATGGATGACTAACAACTAGTGACCCAACTTGTTTCAAGTTTACCATGTAGTTCGGCAAAAT
Organism: Ailurus styani; assembly: GCA_002007465.1. Taxonomy (NCBI): domain Eukaryota; kingdom Metazoa; phylum Chordata; class Mammalia; order Carnivora; family Ailuridae; genus Ailurus; species Ailurus styani. The sequence continues at coordinate 6,630,903 of LNAC01000006.1, forward strand.
CAATACCCTCACTGGCACGGACTATAAAAGGCGGAATGTCCTGCGCACACTGGGACTTGCCAGGCCAAGGGAAGAGGGAAGTAGTGGCAGTGGCCACACCATGTGTTCACAAATTACTATTTCATTTCCCTCCCGGGCACGCAGGAAGGCCACCTTTGCCCACTCTCCCCTGCCACCTGCTTTCTGGCTAAAGAGACATGGACTGGAAATGTCACATGCCCTGTTGAGACCTAGTGTCTAAAGCCACCTGCTGAAGCCATCATGCACCATCATGGCCTCTCCTTGAGGGCCAACCATATAGGAGACACCCTCACGAGGACTCTGAGTCCCCTCAGTGGATGGAGCCTGGGTCTCTCCTTGAGCGGGGCCGATATTTCCAATCCCCGAACCATACCGAACTGTGAGATGAGCAAAAACAAAAACTCTGTAAATCTCTCAGCCTGTGCACTTGTTCGTAAAAGCATTTTTTTTTTCATTTCCTAATCAACACAGGCAGGTACCACCTGACTCCTGAGTTTGCTTACCTTGGTCTCAAGGCAAATCACACCAGGCGCTCCTTTGGTTGGATGGAGCTGTGAAGGATATGATACTTATGACTCTTTGGGGACCAAAGCTTCTCTAGTGCCCTGGCCAATTTTATTACTGTTCAATTTACTACTGCTTACTGTTCCATTTTTGATTTGCTTGGTTTGGTGTACAGACGAAATCATTAGTGACAAGTTGGGTCTCCTAACATCACCAGGGCACAGAGTTGCTACATGCTGGTGCCAGTCTGCTTGGCAGCGTGCTGGTAAATGTTTGACAATTGGTTCTTTGGGGAAAATCACAGAGAGATAAGGTTGACCCTGAACAGCATAAGTCTATTATTAATTTTACTGATATTAAGAATACGTAGCACATCATAGACATATAATAAAGTGTCCAGTACTTATTATAAATTTCATATAGCCAATTGATTCTCACAGAATGCTTTCAGTGATTTTTCCCAAACTCTTGCATCCATAGGCAATCTGCTATTGCAATTCAATCATGATTTGATACAATTTCATTCCACTCTGCTGATTCTTTCCTTAATACATTTATTGCCATTAAATCTGATATACTATCTACTGTTAAACTATTTCTCCACTTCAAACAAATGCTATTCACTAAAATGAAACTTCCACTTCAACACTATATACAGGTATGGGAACTTCACTCATTTGTCCACCACAGGAGCGACTCTTGCTGAATTGGATAATTGTTTTTGAATCCTGCAAGATTTTTACAAGTTTTCATGCTAGCACCAATGTAATGTCTATACATATGATGTCCTTTTATGTTTAACCTGCATTATCAAATATTTTCCCTAAATATTATCCCTAAATAAATTTAGATTTAGGGATTGGGGGACAGTTGATGTAAAGGATCAGATAGTAAATATTTTAGGATTTATGGGACAGAGAGTCGCTCTCACCAACTACTCAACTCTGCTGTTGTAAAAAAAAAAAAGGCAGCTACAGACAACACATCAATAAATGGGCATGGCTGTTTTCCAATAAAACTTGACAGAAACAGATCTTAGGCTGAATTTGGCTCACTGGCTCCAGTTTGCCAAACCTTGTCTAGGCAATCAGTAAAATGATCAAGCCTTGACATGTAGGGTTTGCCATTTTGTCTGATGGAAATACTCGCACTGTGGTCAATTTCAGAACACTGATGTGGCATCACCCAGTGCAAAATTGGGAAGAGATGTGCAGTATCAGAGTGGTAGGTCAATTTCCACCACACAGATACAATGGAACAGTGCAAGATGGGAGATAATACCGAACTATAACAAAATAATTAGGAAGTGTTGCTGAGTATTTATCACTTTGCTTTTCATGTAACTTAATTGCAAGACTCTATAATTTAATTTTTAATAATAGCTACATTTCACACCTTGCTCACAAAATTCCTGGAAATTTATTAGTCAAGTCTCACAAGACAGAAAAAAATGTTTCTAACACACCACTTGATCCTAGACAGTTTCTCTTCTCCACAGTTGCTGGGCTGTTGTATCTGAGTCAGGGAATATCTCTCATTGATTTATTTTCTCCTGAGGCACCGTTACAGTTGTGGAAAGGTAAATATTATTGAATGAGTTATCTTACTCAAAAGATAACTCCGTCAGCACTTAAAACTCAAAAGTATCCATCAGTTTGTACTCACATGTTCACAGTTATTACAGGTTTGTTGTACACTTTACACCAAAACGTGCCCAATATTTTCTTTATATATAGAGTGGAGTTGACCCATCTTTACATAAGGGGAGTTATGATAGATTATGATATTGTGTGAAAAATCCTTATGCACCGACTGTGACTCCTTTCAAGCATCCACTTCAAGGTGAGAAAATAAAAAAACTCAAATGTAAATAAGGTTGACCCTGAACAACATGAGTTTGAACTGCATGGGTCCACTTATACATAAATATTTTGGATAAATACAGGACAGTGCTGTAAATGTATTTTCTGTTCCCTATAATTTTATTAATAACACTTTCTTTTCTCTAGCTTACTTTATTTTAAGAATATAGCACATAATACATATAACATAAAAAATTGTGTTTATCAACTGTTTATGTTATCGATAAGGCTTCCAGTCAACAGCAGGCTCTTAGCAGTTAAGTTTGGGGAGAGTCAAAATGTATACATGGATTTTCAAATGTGTGGGCATCAGCACCCCTAACCCCCATGTTGTTCAAGGGTCAACTGTATCCTAGAGGAAGAGAGAGCCTACACAGCTTGTTTATACACGAGGTACCGTGGCTCAAATGAAAAGGACACCAACTTTAGAATCAGAAAAATTTGGTTCAAATCCCTGCTTTGATACGTGCTCACTATACAACTTAAGGTAAATTCCCTAACCTTTTGAAGCCTCAGTCTCCTCTGTAAAATGGATCGTGAGGTTTATAAGGCTTAAAGTAGTGGGGGGGAAACGTGATGCACCACAGTGTGCAGCTCTTACAAAGCATTCACTAAATGACAGTTATTATTATTGCGGTTCACAAAAACTGTTGTATTACTCCATTAAATTTTCTAATCATGAAGTTGATGATACAATAGTTAGTAAATGTCAGTGATTATTCACACTTGTAATGGTTCGATATCTGGACTGGGGAGCCTGTGTTTCAAAGACATATGTCCTCTTCATCATGCATGGGGTACAGCAGTTGTTCTCAGTAGTCAAAAATTTTCAGCTCTATGAGGCTGAATTGGCAATTGCCAATTAACTACGTGGCAAACTGAGCTTCTTATGCTTCTCAACTACACATTAAGAAGCCAAAAGTAGCATGCTACCACTTGAAAATCATCTAGTGGCCCACCATCTCAACTTGTCCAACTTACTTGATAAAGCTATCTAAGATGGCATGCCAAAGATGAAGAGATGCACTGGGTTTTGAGTTAGGTTTTACTGTATCTCTTCTAGCTCATGGGTGGGTAATGTTAGTTTGGGCCATGGTATTAAGATTAAACCATCTATTTCCTCTTGCACTTCTACAGGCATATCCTAAACTATACAAATGTTCAAACAATTACTTTGGAAGATTTCTCTTTAATGTCAATAAGGGCAATACACAATAGCATGATATGCACTTGAGAGTTCCAACCTAGTACTTAAGGACCGTGCAGGCATCTGTCGGTATTGTCCAGTATTGTCTGTCCCAATGACCTCCTCTACAGTTTTAGTGATGATAGCACAGCCACGTTAGGAATTTGATTCACTCTTGCACCCCGAATCTTCCCAAATTCCCACTGAAATATCCAAAAACATAGAGATGATCCCTGACTTCCAGTGCAATCATCTGATTTTATTATTTTACCATGACGTAGACACCTATGCAATAAGCAGCACTCATTCTTGAGTACTTGAGTTGCTGATGACATCAAGCTAATGTCACCATGGTGACATGTAAACTTGACTCACACTTTTAGTGAAAGCATTTTCTTCCATCTTCTTAGCCTATGTAGTTGAAAAATAACTATGTGCTCATTTGCTTTGGTTTCTATTAACAGGCTAAATAGTCCCAGGCCCAATACTGGTCAAAGAGCTTTCTGAAGGAACAGAATAAGTGACTTTCTCTCCTCATATTTCTTTTCTTCTTTTTTCCTTTCAAGCAATGTTTACTTAAACATTACCTCTACTTGCTCTATTTTGGTAATCAGATACCTTCCAGCAAGGTACCTTTCTGGAGCTATTAAGTTGTATTTTACTCCATGTATATTTTAATTCTCCAATTTCAAGCACATAGAAAAGCCCTTACTATTTTCTTGCCTAGAGAAGTTTTGAGGCCAAAAGCAAAAGCCCTCAGCTCTTCCTGCTTTTGGGGGAAAGCCTAAACTCACAGAGGAGATTATACTGGACTTCCCAGAGGGAAACCACAGGGAAGGGCAGCATTTTACGGAGAACATGGGTGAGGTGAACAGGGGAAATATTCTTTAGTAGTGGTTTTGTGAGATAGTATCAGAAATGGTCATTGTGAATAAAAACTGGCTTGTAGTCTGGGGGAAGAAAACTGGTTTTCCTAACTCCAGAAAGCCCAAGGATGGATCAAGTGCTCATTGAGTTGTCGGGACTCCTAATGAGAGCAGTACAGTGGCAAACACAGGAAGAAACTCCTCAATAAGTGAGAATTCTCTCCTGAACAACTCTTTTAACAGGTAGCTGAAACTCTATGTAGGCAAGAAGAAGATAGGTAGGTAAGTAGGTAGATAGAGAGATAGATGGATTTTTCTCATTCTTCAAGGTTAAAAAATGTGAATATATAAGTATATATTTAATATATACATTTTCAAGACAACTTATTTGAGCTCCACATACTGGATGTACATAAGCATCTGAAAGGATAAGAAAAAAAAGAATATAATATACGGGGGGGGGAATCCTGTAGTTCAAAAGAAGTGGATGCATCTGAGTTATCAGAGGAAACGTTCTGTGATGAAACAGATTATGCACCAAGCAAAATCCAGGAGAAAACGGATTTTCAAATCTAATTTATATTCTCAGTATGATTCCCTAAGATATTATATAAATGAAAAAGGAAAGAATTGAGAGCAGTGAAGATTACTTTCAGAGGGAAACTGTTATACTAAAAATGACAAATATAGTGCAGGCTCTAAAGAACAGAATGAATAGTAAATCAAGAAATTAGATAAACGGCTTGAGAAATCCTCCTACAGCAAAAACAAAAACAACAAAACAAAACCCACAAGTAATGACTATAAGAAAAATATAAAAAGCAAAGAGAATAGATCCAAGAGATATAATATAAACAAAATAGGCCATTGCTTTTCATACATTTTCTCAGAGAAAAACAGTAACAGAAAATAAGTATATTTGTATGCATCTGTGTGTACATAGTGAGGAGTAGGGTAATTGGTGGAAGATAAAGAAGAGGTTCTGACCAGGGGTAGGATGTCAGGTAATCTGCAATGAACAAAAAAGATGTTTTAAGTCTTTTGTTTCATCTTAAAAGTTCTTGCAAATTTAAGTTTTATCCCAAAATATATCCAAGTTTTATTCAACATTTTAAGGAAAAAACAATGTTTCATACAGCTTGCTGCTACTTGTATTGGCTGCTCAAAGGAGCTAAAAAATGGAATGGACTTTTAAGTATACTAAAAGTTCCAAATAAATAATAAACGAGTACCCCACAAGTTAAAAAAGCACAGAAGTCTCTTTTGCCTTGAAGATTTGGTCTACCAATATATTAGAATCTTATTTTTGATGGGATTCTAAGTGAGAGGAGATCGAAAAGAAATCCATCTGTACAAGATGGTGCATGTTATAAGAAATTCTCTGCAGCCAATTCCTTCCACCATCTTTCCCAAAAAGTTGCTGAGACTTCAAATAGCCATGCACTCAAAGGTCAGGGCAAATCAAAATGGCAAATCTCATGGGGAATTTCATAATGGGTTCAAATCCTTTGGTTATACAGGTAATGGAAAGCCTGGAATTTGGTTTAAAGAGGTCATGGAATTATAGGGCCCCTGGGCACTTTGGAGAAGTAAAAGTAAATTCTTTCTGGAGGGAAGCACCTGTACTATATGCCTCAAGTAATTCCTACAAATAATTTTTCACCTGCAATGTAATACACAGTCAATGGTAATCACATACCCAAGAAAATTAGTCTTCATGAACAAAACCAGCAAAATAAAACAAAACAAAATACCTTCAAAGGATTCAAATATTGACAATATTAGACATAGACTGTAAAACTTAAAGATACTTGCAGAAACAGAAAATTATAAAAATGTCCCATTGTACATTTGAAAAGTAATCAGATAGAAATTCTAGAAATTAAAAAGAAATTAACCTATTTAGACATAATTGATGGCTTCAACATCAAATTAGAAACACCAAAAAGGAGAATTACTAAAATGGAAGATAAAATAAATTATCCAGAGTACAGCAAAAAGTTGTAAACAAAACTAGGGGTGATACAGAAGACAGAATGAGAATCATGGAATACAGAATGAAAAAGCTTTATATATAAAGCTTTTTCATATATTGTATATGTATGTGTTCATATATATTATGTATATATTATGCATTGTGTATTCACATATCCATTATATATACATAAATGTGTGTGTGTATATATGTGTGTGTGTATATATATACACACACATACACACATATGAATCCAAGAAGGAGAAAATAAATTGAGTAAGACAGAGGCATCACTCAATAGAAGATGAGATTTGGTGAAGACAGGATTGATGAATAGGCAAAGAGGTCAATAGAAACATCCAAACTGAAGACACAGAGAGAAGAAAGAATGGAAGTTACATAAAAGAGCATGAGTGATGTGAGACAGAGCAGGAATATGCAACGTATGTGAAATCACAGTCCCAAGAGAAGGCCAAAGAAATGAGAGTCATTATTTAAAGATATGATAGCTGAGAGCTTCCCAGATACGGTAAAAGGCACTAGTCCACAGATCCCATGAAGCCAATGAATCTCAAGCAAGATAGAGAAGAAGAAATCCACACCTAGACAATTTATGGCGAGACTGCAGAAAATCAAAGTGAGAGGAGACAGAGAAAAGAGTATCCTTAAAGAAGCTACCATATACTGACAGCTAACTTCTCAACATAAATAATAGTATACAGAAGTCCATGGAATAATATTTACAATGTACATCTAAAAAATAACCAGCAAGCTAGAATGCCATACTCATTGAGAATATCTTTATTTCACCTTAGTCTTAAAAGTTATTTTCCGTCAAATAAAAACTGAGAGCACTCACCACCAGCACTGCATTAAAGGAAATTTTAAAACATATAGTTTAGGTAGAAGGAAATGATTCCAGATGGAAGATCTGAAATATAAGAAGGGATAAAAAGCAAAGGAAGTGGGAAATATATAGGTAATTCTAAGTGAGTCTGACTGAAAAAAATTTTTAAATCAATGCTTTTTGGAATTTAAAAAAATGTATAATTAAAATATTGACAAAAGATAAAGGGAGGTTAATAATGGAAGAATTTTCAAAAGATCTATATACTGTTCAAGATAAGGATAAAATTATTAATTAACATTAGGCTTGATAGATTAACCTACACTTCAATTTCCAAAATAAAAATAAAGAATAAAAGCAGGATATATAATTATAAATAAGTAGAAGAAAAATATGAAATGCGAAAAGGAAAATCAGCCCAAAAAAAGTCAAGAAAGGAAAAGGGAAAGCATGAAAGAGGTTAGACAACTAGAAAACACAAAATTAGATGGTAGATTTGATCCCAATATATCAGTAGTTGTAAATGTATACATAAATGGATTACTTGACTGACTACTGTTAGTGTGGATGAAAACAAAACAAAATACAACCATTTGTGGGGGGTTTTTTAAACAGGAGACAGATCTAAATACAACAGTAAAACTCTGGAAAGGTTGAGAAGGATGTGTTGAAGCATCACTTAAAGAAATGTATGGCCTTGAAATAAATGTGTTAGAAATAAAGAAATGCTGCAAATTTGCAAATTAATAAGTATTCAATTTAGAACCTGGAAAAGTAATAGACAAATAAGCCCATAAGTCTGAAGGAAAGTTTTTAATAAAGTTAGGATAAATAAATAAAGATAAAGAGATAAATAAAGATAAAAACAAATATGTAACAGAAAGGAGCAATGAAACCTACCAATTATTGGTCTTTTGAAAAAAACTTAACATAACTGTTAAATCTTTCATGACATTAACTCCAAAATCAGAAAAAAGGAGACAAAGCACAACTGACTAATAGCACTAGAGAGCCTGCAGATGTTGCAAAAGATCATAAAAGGATATTATAATTTTATACCCTGAATATGACAATTGGGATGAAATAGACAAATTCATAGAAAGGGTTTCAACTAAAAACACTGGCTCAAAAAGAAACCTGAACAATCCTATAACCACTGAAGAAATTAAGCTGGTAAGAAAAAAATTTCACAAAAAGACCTAATGTGGGTTAAGACCATCCAATCCATTGAGGGACTAAATATAACAAAAAGGTTCAGGAAAGGTGCCTGACTTTTGAGCTGGGACATTGATCTCCTGCTCTTGGCACTCCTGGTTCTCAGATCTTCAGACTTGGGTTGGAATCTATACCATTGGTTCTCTGGCCCTTAGGCCTTCCTTTGAACTTTACCATTGGTTTTCCTGGGTCTTCAGCTTGCAGATGGCACATCAGCTTCCATAACCACCTGAGCCAATACTTTATAATCTCTCTCACTCTCTCTCTCTCTCTCTCGTGTATGTGTGTATTCTGTTTCTCTGAATAATCCTAGTATACAAAAAGATTTGGTTTATTCTCATAATGCTACCAACCAAAGATGGATGCAGACTCCCCACATAAATTTTAAGTCTAACAATGGATGAAATGGAATTCAGACATAGTCTAAGAAAGAGAAATCAAGGACATCCCCTTTAACTTCTATCCTAGGAACAAAGTGCCCCAAATTGCCCAAGTTGGCTGTTTGGGGACCAAGAATAGCAGGCTGGGGCCAGGGGATGGAGAGACTAATGCCAAGTCTATTCCCAAATATTTAGGACTCTTTATAAATAACTGGTATTAAGAGTGCCATCAGGGAAATTCAGTGATGAGAGGGTAGAGGGAACAACAAGAATTAAAATATGGACTGTCTGGTAATATTTTAACTAATCCAGGGATCTACAACTAAGCAGCCCCCATGTAGCCTTTTAACTCTCTGGAGAAATCTTGATGGCCACTGACTAAATAAATCCCTGGTGCTTGGGGGTTGCTGCATGAGCTGTCCAATCAAGAATCTTGGTTCCAAGGGCTACCACCTCCACTCAGGACTTTTATTTGGAGCCCATGTCTGAAGACACTGTTGCTTGCTCGGTCCCTGGCGTATCTAACTACTCTGGTCTGACTCGCCCAATTGGCAGTCATATCACTTGTTTTTGGCCTCAGTATCAACTGTTCTGGAAAACAACCATAAATCTCCCTGAGATGTTCCACCCTTACCCTCAAACACCAATAAAGTGAATTTTTGGTATGGTTCATGATCTCTATTTTAAGTTAAATTATCCCAATGCTACTTCTCAATTTTTATAGTTTGATAACATGTAGAAAAAAATACTTATAGACTTTCCTCTATTAAACATATTTCTCCATTAGAGATTTTGTAAAGACTAATAAGAAATACCCCTAAAATGATAAAATTGGTAGTATCTGAGTGATAGAATTATAGCTGGTTGCTCTCTAGAGTTGATGGAATGTTAGGTTAGGTTAGTAATGGTTAGGTTAAATAAATAAGAAAGTAACCTGTTTCTTTCACAGAAATCTTTATGTTTGCTAATAGATAAAAACTTAATATTTTATATACATGCAAAAATGTGTGTGTGAATGTGTACATGTGTATAAGTATATATATTAATATCATGTACATGCATATACACATCAACTGCTAGAGCTAAATGGACCTTAAAAAATTATCTTGCCTCCTTCACAAAATCTGAAATTGTCTGTTGTGGCCGGTGGTCATTTTAAAACCATTTATATTTTAATTTTTATAAAATCAGTTGGTTTGCCTGGAACTGAAAAGAAGCTGGGAGTCACTAACTATTAAAGCCAGAGGAAACCTAACGGACCCAATTCAGACCCTGCCAGGAAAATGATGAATTTATAATGATAACAAGAGGTGACTAAGGAAATCAAGCCTAATTTTGTTAACAGGTGTATCTTGGGAATAATTAGCTCTGGGCCAGAAGCCAATTTCAAGATCACTCTCTTCTTCTAAGTAGACTTTCACATTCAGTCCCTTTGCTATGTTTCCACAATGCCAAAATCAAATTGCAACTGAATGATTTTAGTCAAAATATCATGCATTTAATTGGTCAACATCATACCAAACCATTGAATTAACAGATGTTCTGCCCTAAATTGAGATGTTTTTGTATCTATTGGCACAGTCTTTGTACATGTGATATTCAGGACTTTCACTTTCAGATGTCTGACACTCCAAAGAATCAGTATCACACTGAACTTGCACAGACACAACACTCAAACATCAGTCAATTTCAGACAGATTGAGGACTGACTTAACTTAGAGAGATAAAACAATAAAGCTTCTAAAAGGTAATATGGAAGAACAGTTTTAGGATCTTATGATAGGCAAAGATTTCTTAACAGTACACAAAAAAGTACGCATCATCAAGGAAAAGACCAAGAAGCTGAACACTTCTGTTCCTCTAAAGATATCATTTAGAGAGGACTACAACAAGAAGATGATTATCTTCAAGGACAGGGAAGTCATATCCACAATATTTAACCACTTCTGCATACTAAAAAGAAAGGCACAGACGACTCAAACAAAATATGGACAAAAGATCTGAACAGACATCTCACCAAAAAAGGACGTCCAGAAGGCCAAGAAGCATACTAAAAGTTATTCAACATCATTAGTTATCAGGAGAATGCAAGTTATATCTAAAACAAGATACCACTATATAACTAGCGGGTGGGCTATAATAATTTAACAACCTGACATCACCAAGTGTTGGCAAAAATGTGGAACAACAGTGATTAATTCATGTACACTGTGCATGGGGATATAAACTGATACCGTGCTTTTTAGCAGTATCTGGTAGAGCTGAACACAGGCACACTCTAGAACCCAGCAATTCCACTCCTACAAACACTTACATGTACGTCAAAAAAAGACGTTAACAAAAATCTCCGAAGCAATGATATTCATAATAATCCTAAACTAGAAACAACTCAAATGTCCATGAGCAGTAAAGTGGATAGAAAAAGTACAGTATGTTCCTACAGTGAAATAATATATGGCAATGAGTGACTACATCACTGGGGCATACAACACCTGAAAAAGTCTCAAAAAGATGTTGACAAAATAAACCAGACATGCAAAAAATATAATGCGGTTCCATTTACATCAAGTTCAACTCTGCACTACACATCCATAAGGAATATTTACAAACAAGCAAAGGCAACATATCCAGGTATGTTATATGCTTGGTCACAATACAAACTACTTATAAGCAGGACTCTCATATAAATACAGGATAAACATACAAGTTAGATTTTATATAACTCATAATGAGGGAACAAATAAAAAGGTAAAACCAGTTGAAACAAGAATTAGGGGAACAGAGATTATAAATTCCACCAGGCAAGACAACATGTTGAAATAATTTTCGGAGTTGGAGACAAAACCATTTAATGTCCAACAGGGCAATAAAAACTCATTTTTGTGGTAACCAGTACTATCAGACTGAAATATGTTCCAGTCTGACATTGAATACAGCCAGAGATCTCCTTTGTGGGTATCAATGCTGTTAAGCTTTTGATGGATCCTCTTGAAGGATTGAGTGTGTAGAAGGAAGTGGGTTATAAAGAATGAGCAAATAAACAGTTATATATTTGGAACTACTACAGGTTGTCAAAAAGAAAACTGAAACTTTGTAAACATAGTTTCACATTCCAAATTTTCTACAGTACATACCAGGCCACCTAAGCCAGTGTATCTCAATTAATGATCTACTATATTTAAAAATAAACACTATGTGAAAAAGGGGGTAGGGAAGAATGTGAACTCCTTGCTTTGCTGAGAAAGAAGTGCAAATAAGCAGGCCATGAGACTGCTGTGGAGACAAGTCGCTAATACAGTAAAACCTATCACTGGGTTCTCTCCTCTCTACATCCACAACCTCTGTGAAAGGTGTGATGATGTCATGTCGCTTCAATTTTTTTAACATAGAAAATTATCAGTTATCCCTTCTGCGTGGTTTCAAGGCATTCAGTATTCAACACATAGTCATGGGACCCTGTCCACACTGTGGGCACTGGTCTAAACACTGGGTGGCAGGAGTCCATGTATAGGAAGTGATGAGTAGACATATCTGGAATGTATTTTGATGGTAAAAGGATGATTTTCTAAGGAACTGAAAATGGGTGGCTAGGCAGAGAGATATGAATCAGGAGTTTCATGATCCTAGGTTTTTTTCCCTAAGAAATTAGAAGGATTTGCCGAGACAGTTAAAAAAAAAAAAAGTTGGAAGATCAGGCTTACTTACTTTCTAACTTGAGAAAACTAGAGGTTCCAATGTGGACTTGTTAGGAGGGAAATGCGTATTAGACGTCCATCGTGGCCATGCTGAGCCCGCAGGTGCACACCTGAGCCTTGTGTTCAGGGAGGGGTCCAGACTGAAGATACAGACGCCCAGACTGAAGATACAGATGCAGGTGGTTTTTAAACTGGATGAACCAAGCAGGTGCATATGGACAGAGGAAAGAACTGAGGACAGAACCCTGGGGGCATTCCAAGGTTCAGAGCTCTGGAATATGAGGAGAAACAAAGCAAAGGAAACAAAGAAGCAAGGACCAGAGAGGAAGCAAGAGGACCAAGAGGGAGCGAGTCCTGGCATAGGAACAGGAGGAGAGGCAGAGTACAAAGTGGCTTCAGGTGGGTTGATGGAGAACACGAAATTTCTCTTCTGCCTGCTTCTAATTTGCAGTGCAACGGGAAGAAGGGTTATCTGATAGGAGTGAGGATGAGACAGGGTAGTGGAACTTTGGAGAAAGAAAGGACATGGAACAGCAGTAGATCGGGACAGTGGGAGAGTGAACTACAAGTAGCTCGGGGGTCTGAGGGCACACTCAAGGTCAGCGTCGTGGAGAGAAGGTGGCATGAAACACAGTTTTATGCTTTCTTCCAGCCACAACCAGATGCTGCAGTGCAGGTGAGGAGAAAGCAGGGAGCTGGGTTAACCCAGGGACTGGACTTTCCCAAAGGACTGTGGCAAAGGGAGAGAGACAAAGAGTTACGGGTTTGTGCAAAGCGTCTCTGATGGGCCTTGGGAGCTAAACTGGGCAAGGAGGTCAGTGATGCTGCAAGAGCCGGCAGAAGGAGCAGAGAGGTCAGAGGCTCAGGGGATTGCAAATTCCGGTGGGATGGGAGAAGTTCTTGAGGTGGGGGGTAGGAGGGAGGGATCCGACAAACGACAAGAGGCGGAGGTCTCAAAGTGGGGTGAAGAAACTGGGGTGGGGAAGAGGCGGGGTATGTAGTAATGGGAAGGTGCAAGGGATGGCCGGGGGGCAGAGGGTTAGGAGGGCGTGGAGGACATGGTCCCTGGTGAAGAGGAAGCCAGAGAGCTGACACAGCAGAGGGCTGGGAAGGCCGGTCTGTCCACTCATCAAGAACTACGGCAGGGCTTGACTACAGGACCCCAACTACAAACTTCTGCGAAAGTGAAGGGCCCTGGGGTCACTGCCCGAGGAAACCATCCAGGTGGAGTGCTTGGTGCTAGAATCTTCCATGTGAGCCTTAAAGATGAAGGGGGAGAATGTTCTGAAAGGACGTGAGAAGCCTAGAGTCAGGAGGACCTAAATGAGTTCGTCAGGCTGTGTGAGGAATTAATAACCCACTTACCCAGAAGCAAGGCGGGGTTCTCGTGAATGGAAGAAGAGAGGCCTGCCTCCAAGTTCAGATGCACCATGGCTGCTGCTACGGAAAGCCGAACAGGATGAAGTATAATGGAAGCAGGGGAAAAATGGAAACTCAGCCAAGAACAGAAAACGGCACTTTAAGTGGATAATGGATAATGGAGATCACTACTGGCCTAAGATGCTGTCCTCCAAAAAGGGTCACCTTTTAAGTGATTTGATTTCACCGCTAAGCTGTTTGCCCATAAGATAAGTGCTCAATTAGGGCAGAGGGGGAGTTGCATTTGAAGCGATTAATGTTTCAGGCTTTTAGATTCCATGCGGGAGGAAAAAAAAAATCAAGAATCAACTGTTTCTTTAACCTACCAGGATGATGCTTCCCTCCCCGGCTCCCCCCCGGGGTTATTGCTGCTGGGAGAGGTAGCCTTCCCGAACTAGCATCCAACCTGGCCCACTGTCCTTGAAGCTGACTGCTTGTAGGACGGCTCTGGGGCAGCACTGAAATACAGTCACCATGTTGCCTTACAGAGGGGGCACGCTTTGCCCAGGAAGATCAGAGGGTAATTTGTCTGTGCTACTTCTTGGCTGGTTGGAAATCTTTACCTGGTTTCTAAGCCTTAGGTCAGGTTTCCCCAGGGCTCTAGCATCTCATTTCTGGAAAGCAAGGTCAGTTTTAATGGTGGGAATTAGTGTGAAGGAGAGAGGATGAGCTTCAAGGTGAAGGGCAGGAGCTATTTAAATATCCAAAGTGTTTACCATTCCCCTGATGGCTACCCAGGCACTCCTGCTTATTTAGGGGAATGTGCTGGAAGAGGTCCCATTGGTGGGGGAAATTAGCAGGCACAGCCGCAAACAAAAGTGCAGACATCACATTCCACTTAAACACTGGATGCATTAATCTCCAAATTGTCTGGGTCCAGCAACCCCTGCTCCCGTGTCTAGGGAGCCCGTTATGTGGGAGGTCCCATGTAACCATAAATGGTAGTGGCTTTCCTTGGGCTCAGCCCTTATCAAGCCGAAAGGCCAAAAGCAAACTGAACATTAGTGATGCTCTGTACTACCCACTGGGATTCTGTAATGCCAGAGGGAAGGGAACAGGCACGATGGTCACATATTCCAAGAACTGTCGAGATGCTGAGAAAACAAGTGATTTATTGCTGTGCAAAGCCAATAAGAGATTACTAGAGGGAGCAGGACACAGGAGAAATGATTTCCTAATGGCCTGAACGAGTCCCAGTGCCCGCCTCCATACCTAATGCACTAGCCAAGGGTGCCCTTTGCACCAGGGAGAGAATCTGGATCATTAACCCTCCCTGGATGATTCCTAAGATAAAAGGAAAGTGGGTTGAGGCTAAAGGAAAATGTAGATAGTTGAGAAATTCTTCTTTACTGATAGGGCTATATCACACAGAGATGTATGGCTGTGGTTTCTTGGATCATGGAACACCCCCTAGAGAAATAAAGTTGTGTACTCTTACACTCCAGGGTGTGTGTGTGTGTGTGTGTGTGTGTGTGTGTGTGTGTGTATACACAAAACAGATTCTATACACAATTTTCAGAGAACTTAAGTACTCCAAAGGTCACCCATTACCTCCAGTTTGGAAGTCCCATCCTACATAGATTAAGAGGGAAATGTCTTATTTAGTAACACAACCCCTTTCAAGAAGTTTGGAAATATCTTGCTAAGGAGAAGGTATTCCTCATTAAAACAAATAAGTAGGGGTACCTGGGTGGCTCAGTGGGTTAAAGCCTCTGCCTTCGGCTCAGGTCATGATCTCAGGGTCCTGGGATCGAGCCCCGCATAGGGCTCTCTGCTCAGAGGGGAGCCTGCTTCCTCCTCTCTCTGCCTGCCTCTCTGCCTCCTTGTAATCTCTCTCTCTGTCAAATAAATAAATAAAATCTTTTAAAAAATAAAATAAAACAAATAGGTAGATACGAGGTTTTTCTCTTTGATTGAAGTTAAACTCCTGAATATTGGTGTCTAGTTTCTCATCCAGGCTTTCTGTGTGAATGTGTCACCTCCAGAATTAAATGCGGTTAAAGCTAGGTCATTTATTAACAAAATATGTATTTAGTATTAATAAGTTACAAAAAATGTGCTAAGAGCCCTGCTGAGTATGCAGAGATAAACAAAGCGATTCCAGATGCTCGAAGAGCTTCAGAACCTGTTGTAAAAGTGATATACTTAGAAAAGCAACTCTGATGTCACAGAGAATGTGGCTGCTAGGCAGGAGTCCAAGGTCAAGGAAGAGAGTTTGTCTGGGTCACAGAATCTGGAAAGGTTTCATGAATGACATGCAAATTAAACTGATGGTAAAAGTGTTTTTCAAACTGTGTTTTTTCTAGAACCTTCCAGGAGAAATACATTTCTTGTCACAGTGGAAGACACATATTCATATGTATGAAATAAAATGTCTGCAAAGCAATATTTTCCCTTATGAGCCAGTACGGTCTGTTATATCCTACTCTACTCTGCTGTACTCGGTTCATTTAACCAGAAATCATGATTAGAACCCCTCAGGTGTATTTCACAACCCAGTGGTTGTCTACAGTTTGATAAGTACTGCTTTAAGGGATGGCAGAGGTGGGGGGACCTTGCATGATTACTATCACTTGAGAGTTCCAGAAATTCTAGGCTACAGGTACCATGATCATCACTGATTGTCAGAGAAGGAAACGAGATTGTGGACAAGTGATGTAACATGTCCAAAGTCATGCAATCCTTACGTTAGTGCAACAGGATTCAAACACAGCTCGGCAGACTACGCAGAGGCCCAAGGCCATGCAAAGGCACAGAGGAAGGAAACGGCATTTGGGGGAAATGTGCCATTTGGTTGCAGTGTAGGGTATGAGTAGGAAAACTGGGACAGATGATTATAAAAGGAATCACATCATTATTATTTTCAAATAATTCAAGTAAAATTCTTCTTTGTCTTTCACCCTTTGTTTCATTCTCAACTTCCTCCTGGAAAATCTCCCTGTACCTCTAGCCTAATTCTCCCATACTTGATTTGTAATTAGAGCTGGGTTTTTTTGTTTTGTTTTATTTTTTGTTTTTAAGATTTTTGTTTATTTCAGAGAGAGCGAGACAGCATGAGCAGGGGGAGGGGCAGAGAGAGAGGGAGAAGCAGACTCCTCACTGAGCAGGCAGCCTAATGCGGGGCTGGATCCCAAGACCCTGAGATCACGACCTGAGCTGAAGGCAGATGCTTAACCAACTGAGCCACCCAGGCACCCCTGTAGTTACGGCCTTCCAGAAATACAGTTCTTATTGTATTTCACACAGGACACAGTTGAAAACTTATGTGCTTTAATGCTCAAGCAGACAAGAAACAAACAAGATGACAAGCAGGCTGTTCTCAAAAACTCTCACTGGGTAGACAGATCTTATGCAGGTGATTACATAGGTATATTAACTATACACACACATAAAGGGAAACATTTAAAAATAATACATATAGGATGAACTATAGGTACAAGTTAGGAGTCAAGAAGGGGAGAAAACATTTTCAGTCGGTTCTTGGGATGCTCTAGGAAGTAGACAGGATTTAGAGGGAAGATGTTTCAGATAATTTAAGGACAAGGGAACCCAGGAGTCCTTGAGATTTGGGTGATAGGAGGCAGACAGAGCAAGAGGGTAAGAGGTGAAAGCAATCAGAAGAGATGAAAAGAGTGGTAAAGGGATTCAAGGCTGGGCCTGGATTACAGAGGACCATCAACATAGTTTTAATTAAATTCTCATCTTCCATAATTAATAGTTAGTGTGCACTATGTATATGCCTGGTAAGTCTAAACTGAGACTCTTACTCTTATAATAGCAGAGGGGAAAAGTCTAAGCATAAAAATAAACCCCAAACCTAGCCCATGTTTATAGTTTGAAGAGTTATCCATCATTTTTAAAGTTAGTATTAGCCTTATTTAGATGAGAGCATCTGCATTTTGAACTAACCTGGGGATGCTTCAGTGACTGCTGTATTTACATTTTGCAGAAATAATGAAATACTCTTATTTTTCCCCATGTCTCGTTAAAAGCTGCCTAAAGTAATAAAAGACATAAACATTCAAAAGAAAACACAGGACTTTGGGTTCTTAATAATGATTATTGACTATTACTGCAATGTTCATGAGACCATGGATAGGAATCCTCTTTCTACTCCAAAAGTGATCATTTTTATTCTGTGTGATTTGGATTATTTGCGGAGTGTGTGTGTGTGCATGTAGCCTGCTCAGTAGATCTCAAAATATGCTTTTTGATTATTTGTGCTTTATTTTCAACATCAATAAAATGGAAAGAATAATTCATTATATGGATCCACTTTGGATGACTATTTGCAGAAAACAAAGACATTTAGAAAGGTATCTTTTACAACTTATAGATTCTAAGACAATTGCCCTCACAGCTTTAACTGGAAATATGCCTCCAGTAGCCCAGACCTCTCCTTCCAGCACTGGTCTAGTAGGACAGAGAGAATGACGGCTCCTAGCTAATATTAAAGCACCAATATGGGGGGGTCCTGGGTGGCTCAGTCAGTTAAGCATCTGTCCTTGCCTCTGGTCATGATTTCAGGGTCCTGGGATCGAGCTTCCCCTGCTTGTGCGCTCGTGCTCTCTCTCTCTCGCTCTCTCTCTCTCTCTCTCTCTCTCTCTCTCTCTCTCTCTCTCTCCCCCTCTGTGTCAAATAAATAAAAAAAATATTTAAAAAAATAAAGCACCAATTGGGTTACCAGTTGGGGAGTGTGTGTGAGTGTGTGTGTGTACGTGTGTGTGTGTGTGCGTGCACTTCTGAATAACTAGCCAGATCTTATTTTATCTATTTTGTGTGATTATAGTTAAAAATGGTTTGACTGCCAAGCATTTGTTCTTAAAATCTGCACCTGTCCGAAACACAGTGGATTCTAGTTTTTCATGGGAGTTATGTTTTATAAAGTCACCGTGAACCCTGAATTAGTGAATACTCAATCATTGCTCCTGGGAGAAACATAAGGTGAGGCTCCTGTGAGCCTCTGGTCACATTTCTGTCAATAGATTAATACATGACCATGTTTTACGTGTGTTTCCATTTAAAGACACCTTATTTAATATATATTATTGATTCACTGACACTGAACTTGGCCAATAGCACTATACCTCATGCCTAAACAAAGCTTACTAACTTGAAAGAGTGTTCAATATATCTAAATATTGAAAACTGGAAGTTATAGAGTGATGTGTATAGTGTTTCCCTCTCTTGTAAAAACAAAAGCAAACAAATAAACAAACTCCTGGGTGAGTGTGTGTTTGTGCTTCCCCAAACATGCAGAACAGAGTGGAAATAAAATGTCAGGCTGTTAGCATTATCTCAGGGCAGTAAAGGGTGGAATGTGGAGAAGAGCAGTAACTTTTTTCTATGCATTTGTATTTTTTAGATGAAACATAAAGATGTGTTATTAACAAAAATGTGTTTTATAAGATTGAATTTTAAATTACCTATTTATAAAAGGCTATCTTTTTCTCATTGGATATTCTTTCCTGCTTTGTCAAAGATTAACTGACCATATAATTGTGGGTTCATTTCTGGGTTTTCCATCTTGTTCCATTGTTCCATGTGTCTATTTTTGTGTCAGTACCATACTCTTTTGATCACTACAGCTTTGTAATATAACTTGAAGTACAGAACTGTGGTGCGTCCAGCTTTGCTTTTCTTTTTCAAGATCGCTTTGGCTATTTGGGGTCTTTTGTGGTTCCATACAAATTTTAGTACAGTTTGTTCTTTCTGTGAAAAATGTTGATGGTATTTTGATAGGGACGGCATTAAATGTGTAGATTGCTCTGGGTAGTACAAACATTTTAATAATATTTGTTCTTCCAATCCATGAGCATAGATTTTTTCCCCATTTCTTTGTGTCCTCTTCAATTTATTTCATAAGTATTCTACTGTTTTCAGAGTATAGCTATTTCACCTCTTTGGTTAGGTTTATTCCTAGGTATCTTATTGCTTTGGTATAATTGTAAATGGGATTGACTCCTTAATTTCTCTTTCTGCTGCTTCATTATTGGTGTACAGAAATACAACGCATTTCTGTACATTGATCTTGTATCCTATGACTTTACTGAGTTCCTTTATCAATTCTAGCAATTTTTTGGTGGAACATTTTGGGTTTCCTTTATAGTGTATCATGTCATCTGCAAACAGTGAAAGTTTCACTTCTTCTTTGACAATTTGGATTCCTTTTATTTCTTTTTGTTTTCTGACTGCTGAGGCTAGGACTTCTAGTACTATGTTAAATAACAGTGATGAGAATGGACATCCCTTTCTTGTTCCTGACCATAGAGGAAATGTTCTCAGTTTTTCTCCACTGAGGATGATATTAGCTGTTGGTTTTTCATATATGGCTTTTATTATATTGAGGTATGTTCCCTCTAATTCTACTTTGTTGACAGTTTTTATCCCACAGGAAAAAGACAATCTCTTCCACAAATGGTGTTGGGAAAATTGGACAGTAACATGAAAAAAATGAAACTGGACCACTCTCTCACACCACACACAAAAATAAATTCAAAATGGATTAAAGACCTAGATCTGAGATATGAAGCCATAAAAATCCTAGAGAACACACTGGCTTGGGCAACTTCTTTCTGGATATGTCTCCTGAGGCAAAGAAAAACAAAGCAAATATAAACTATTGGGACTACATCAAAATAAAAAGCTTCTGCACAGTGAAGGAAACAATTAACAAAACTGAAAGGGAACCTACAGAATGGGAGAAGATACTTGCAAATGACATATCTGATAAAGAGTCTCCAAAATATATAAAGAACTCATAAAACTCAACACCCTAAAAATGACTAAGCCAATTAAATTATAGACAGAAGACGTGAATAGTCATTTTTTTCAAAGAAGAAATACAGACGGCCAAGAGATACATGAAAAAATGATCAGTGCCATTCATCATCAGGGAAATGCAAATCAAAACTACAGTGAGATACCACTTCACACGTGTCAAAATACCTAACATCAACAACACAAGAAACAACAGGTGTTGGTGAGGATGGGGAGATAGGGGTACCCTCTTACACTGCCAGTGGGAATGCAAAGTGGGGCAGCCACTCTGGAAAACATCATGGAGGTTCTGCAAAAAAGTTAAAACTAGAACTACCCTACAATCCAGCAATCGCACTACTAGTTATTTACCCAAAGAATACAAAAATACTAATTCAAAAGAATACATGCACCCCAACACTTCTAGCAGCATTATCTACAATAGCCAAATTATGGAAACAGCCCAACTGATGAATGGATAAAGAGGATGTGGTATATATACACAATGGAATGTCACTCAGCCATAAAAGTAAATGAAATCTTGCTATTTACAATGACATGGATGGAGCTAGTAGAGGGTATTAAGTGAAATAAATCAGTCAGAGGAAGACAAGTATCATTGATTTCATTCATATGTGGAATTTAAGAAACAAAACAAACAAGGAAAGAGGGAAAAACAAAGAGAGAGGGGCAAACCAAGACACAGACTCATAACTACAGAGAATAAGCTGGTGGTTACTAGAGCGGAGGTGGGTGGGGGGAATGGGTGAAATAGGTGATGGGGATGAAGGAGGACATTTGCTATGATGAGCACTGGGTATTGTATGGAAGTGTTAAATCACTATGCTGTACACCTGAGACTAATATTACACTGTATATTAATTAATTAGAATTCAAATAAAAGCTTTTTAAAAAGCTGGAAAAATAATTTATTTATTTATAGAAGAATAAAGGTGACAAAGTAATAAACCATTGGCTCTCTTTAGCTAGGGAAAAGAAAACAAATTAAACTAAGGAGGAGTTTAAAATTGTTTAAATTAAATTAGAATTAAAATAATGCTAGCACATTTTAAAATCTTGATAAAAGCTCAGCATTATAGAAAATAAAGCTATTACAATGACTTGAGAAAAAAATAGGAAACTTGGAGAAACAATAACTATTAAAAAATGAAGTTATCAAAGAATTACTTTTCCAAAGAAACTAAGCCATGATGATTTTAGCAGCCATTGCTTTTAAACAGACCATTTCAATACCATAACGATAGTCGAGGGAAGGAAAAACCCATAAAGCTACTTTATTCCTTCCAACAAAATGGAAATATATATGTGTGTCACACACACACACACACACACACACACAAACAGAATAGATCTATCACCTTGTTGGGGGAAAGTGTGAAACTTGAGAACCAGAAAGTCTGAACAATGTTTGGAAGAAAAAGCAGCCTGGAACAGAAGGGCACAGATACCAGAGAAAGAAAAATATTACACACAGAAAAGAAATGTGCATACAAAAAACCACACTTTCCCTCACCGAAGCCCTCTGGCCACTTAAACTTGGAAGGGCTCATGCAATTCATAAAGCAAGAGTTGCCTTTGAGTTTCAAGTGGAAAAATGTAACGATTTTAATCTTGTGTACATTGAATGGTACATATTAATAAAATTTATAGAATGAACAATATTAATAACAATAAACATGATAGAATTATAAGGAAAATGGACAAACCTGCCAATATAATGAAAACCTTTTCAATTATTGAGTAATTGATAGACCAGGCAAACAAAACAGCTATCACAAAAGATATACAAGATTTAAACAACACAAGAAGTGCAATCTAATGGATATTACTAAAATATTCACCCATGTATCTATCAGTCAGGAGACAACCAAGGGAACAGAAACCACTCTAAGTCTTTGCAACAAGGGGCGAGGGGATTTAGTGCAAGAGATTGGCTACACATGTGATGGAAAACTTGCAATGACAGATGGGTGTTATTGAGCCAAGAGATTAGCAGCAGCAGGAAGCCACCACCACTTGAAAGCTGGGATCAGTAGTAAAAGACAGCTTTTTCAAGCAGTTTTACCATAATTAGTTGGAAAGGGATTTGGGGTCAGGGTTGGCTTTGTTTTGCTTTTTTAAGGGATCTCTCCCTGTACTCTTGGAGAAGAGATTCTGAGCCCCTCTTCAGTGCTGCGGCTGGAGGTTTGCAGTACAAGGGGAGAACAACTTAATAAAAAGCAGATGGAGGTCCAGGTCTGCCTCTAACTTTCTTAAAAAAAAAAAAACTAAACATATTATATAAGGATCATTCTCTGAAACAAATCTGCAGACTGAAGCAGGAGCATACTGCGTTCCAAAAAACTGTAACGTAGCAAGCTTAAAACAGAGGCATATCCTAGTAAAGTGGTTGAACTTCAAAGATGAAGGATTTCTTCAGGCATTTGAGCAGCAATATCATATGACCTACACGGAGAAAGCTCTCAGGCTGGCCTCCAACTCTCTCTAGTGATGGTGAATGTCAGAAGACCTTGGTGCCATGTTCTGAAGGAAAAAATGTCTCAGAACTAGTACCTGCAAATACCTTGTCTTTCAAGCCCAACCAGCTACATAATTTGGGGGTCCCAAAGCAAGATGAAAATGTGGGGCCTCTTATTCAAAAGAACATTAAGAATCTCTGTGACAACAGAGCATGAAACAAACCATGGGGTCCTTCTGAGTGTCAGACCCAGGACAGTAGCACAGGCTGCACACTAACAAAGCCAGCCCTGCTTTCTGGTAGAAAGGAAAGGCTTAGGCATACATACAAAATACAGCATGAACCGTCTTCAACAAATTATTTGATGACAAAATTCCAGAGATGATGTAAAACAAAAAACTAAGAAATGAAGAGACTCTAGCGGCAGTGAGCACTGAATTTATCATATATATCAAATACTAAACAACTTGGAGTATTATGGTTACAGAAAATATATGTTTGATAATAAGATGAAGAACGAAATTGCTAATGCATTTATCTAGCCTTGCCTAATGTTATAGTATGTATTGAATGAGACATGATTAGTCTACATTTTCAAGGTTTTATTTAGTCTCTTTCCTTAATTTTAGAAGGATATTTTATTAAGAAATACTTCAAGGAATGAAGAAATATTTATCTGAAGGTTAAGGGATCGCTCTGGTTTTACTTCAGCTTATCTTTCTTCTATTAAATTCAGATAAATTACATTTAATACTTTTTACTGAAAAATACATGACTGTTTTTTATGAAAATCCAAATGTTAACAATTATTCATGGATGATGGAATCTGAGTATTTTACCTTCATCTTTGCCTTTTCTGCATTAATTGAATTCCTTATAAGTGGCCTGTGTAAACAAAAGCTAAATTTATTTTTATTTTATTACAGAATTTTAGTCAAATATTTCTCCCACCAAAGGGCTCCAAGCCAGAGGATTTTATTGGTGAGGTCTAAAACCTCAAAAAGCAGAGTTTCTATATTTAGGTTGTTTTATAACACAAAGAGCTAGAAAAATTCCAACTCATTCTACGACACATCACTAATACCAAAACAAGGCAATTTTTACAAAAAAACCAATATGCCAATCACTTTGAATATAAACATAAACACGAATCACTTCGAATTTAAATGAATATAACAATTCTAAATAAAATATTTCCAGCAGGCTAGATCCCTTCTGATCCAGCCACGCACTATGTCACTAAGAAGCTGGATACTGAGAGCTGAGCCTACTTTTGCGTGGAAGCAAAGGAGATAATCTCTGCCCCCATTCCTAACACCCTGCAGAACCTCCACTAATCCAGATTGAGGGACATGGATCAACATGAGCCACAGAGAAGTCTCCAAGATGGGCAGAGCCTAGATTGGACTATACGGGTTCAAGTTGTGGGGCTGTGATGATCATGGTGCTTCCTCAGCGAGGGGGCACCACACGGGGTTGCTGAAGATGGTATACCAATGGGGCTGTGGGAGTGGTGCACCCAGAGTAAAGTCAAATAAGGAAGTGAACTGCCTGCAGTCAGTTTTATTTATTTATTTTTTTGGTAGTCAGTTTTAAAAACAGACACATGAAAAAATGCTCAAAATCACTCATCATCAGGGAAGTACAAATCAAAACCACAGAGAAATAACTATCTCATACCTCTCAGATGGCTAAAATTAATAAGTCGGGAAACAACAATGTTGGCGAGGATGTGGAGAAAGGAGAAACCCTCCTACGCTGCTGGTGGGAATGCAGGCTGGTGTAGCCACTTTGGAAAATAGTGGGGGTTCCTCAAGAAGTTAAAAATAGAGCTACCCTACGACCCAGCAATTGCACTGCTGGGTGTTTATCCAGAGGATACAAACACAGTGATTCGAAGGGACACCTGCACCCCAATGTTTATAGCAACAATGTCCACAATAGCCAAACTACAGAAAGAGCTCAGATGTCCATCGACAGATGTGGGGCAGATGCATATGTATATAATGGAATATGACTCAGCCATCAAAAAGAAGGAACTCTTGCCATTTGTAACTACCTGGATGGAAGCAGAGGGTATTATGCTAACCAAAATAAGTCAGTCAGAGAAAGACAAACACCATATGATTTCACTCATATGTGGGACTTAAGAAACAAAACAGATGAACACAGGGGAAGGGAAGAAAAATAAAACAAGTTAAAAACAGAGAGGGAGGGGCACCTGGGTGGCTCAGTTGTTAAGCGTCTGCCTTCGGCTCAGGTCACTATCCCAGGGTCCTAGGATCGAGTCCCACATCCAGCTCCCTGCTCAGCAAGAAGCCTGCTTCTCCTTCTCCCACTCCCCCTGCTTGTGTTCCTTCTCTGGCTGTCTCTCTCTCTGTTAAATAAATAAATAAAATCTTTAAAAAAAAAAACAACAAAAAACAAAAAAACAGAGAGGGAGGCTGAGGGACTCTTAACTCCAGGAAACAAATGGAGCGTTGCAGAGGGATGCTGGAAGCTAGATGGGGGATGGGCACGAAGGAGGGCACTTGTTGGGATGAGCACTGGGTGTTAATATGCAACTGATGCATCACTAAGCTCTCCCCTGAAACTGATAATACACTGTATGTTAACTAACGTGAATTTAAATAGAATTTAAAAACACACTAATACAAATAGCTACAAGTTAGTCAGCTTCATATTATCACTAAGTGTCTGCAATTCTAATCCCAGTGGTAAAATGTTCTCTTGTGAAAAAAAAAAAGTCCCCCTTGGAGTTAATTTTATATATATTTTAATTACCTGTTCTTTAATAAATCTTGCATTTTACATAACTCAGAGAGCTTTGTGTTATGCAGTTAGCCATCAACGTGCGGAATTAGTTCCACAGGGTTTTTTTTCAGTAAGTTTGTAATGGTTTGGAAATTTTGAGCTTGCTTCAGGAGCAGCTTGGGTCACCCCACCTCTGTGGCCCGACACAGTCCTGTTTTTAAACAGTAAATTATACATAAGCAATGGCAGTACAAATGATTTTAAAGTCAAAGAAACGAAACTCCTATTATTTTAATTCTATAATTCGTGTGATTTCTTGGGACATTTTATTTGGAATTTAAAACTGTGGGAAGCAGCGGGCTCACCGAAAGCTGTAATGTTTTTGTTTGGTAAGTGAAAATCTTAATTCACACATGAAACATACTCATCTTCTTTCATGCCTATTACCAAAGATCATTTTGTGGTGTAGAGATAGGGGCGGCAGAAAAGGATCCATCTCAGGTGCGAAACGCATTGCTGTCACTGACGCTCCCATCACAGTGGTGACATGAAGGGGCAATTACAGTGACAGCAGCCAGCAGAGAAGGGAGCAGGCGTCTTCAAGGCATTGAGCACATTTCCTGCTCTTATCTCAGGTAATCACAGAGAAATCAGCCCTGAACTCTCTGGACTGAGACAGAGCCCCCAAACTATTGCAAGCTGGAGTCCCAAAGGGAGAACGAATGGATTTCTCTTGAGTCGTTGCATAAAGCCTGTATTCTTATTAATTTGGATTTTTATGTGGATACTTCCGCTTTAGCCATAATGGAGTAACTGGAAATGAACTTCCCTTCCCACCACCAACAGAGAGAAAGTCAGACAAAATAAACGAGGCAACTATGTTCAGATATTGGACAAGAGGCCGGGCAGGATGGTGATCCCCGAGATGAGGGACACAAACGAGGTGAACCTCAGATTTTTTCGTGAGTTTCTGCACAGCCGTGCAGACAGGGGGACCTCGCCGAGAGCACCGTGCTACACGGAGTAAAAACTCCACAACAGTGCAAAGACTTCCCCTTCAGTCTGAGGCTGAATGGCAAGTTCTGCACGAAACCCTGAGAAGTGGCCAAAGAACCTCCAGGGAGCTTTCAGCTGATCAACTCTCAGAGCTCACAGGGGATGAGAGAACTTCCAGATCCAACCAGCCCAAGGGGAAAGTGCCTGCTGCACGCCCAGGCATTCCATAAGGACCCCAGAGTCCAGCTTTCATGGCGGGCCTCTGCTAGATTTACATACAGACTGCTGGAACCCACCTGAACAAAACACAAAAGTCAGCCCCCAAATCATTGGCTGGTCCACAGGTAGCTCAAGCGCCTTCTTAAAGTCCAACATTGTTTGTAGGAAGATAACAAAACCCGGAACTCCACAATATAAAATCCACTACATCGAGCACCTAACACTGAAGGACTTTGTAATCCAATTCTTGCCACAGAAAGATGTCAGGTCCAGATGGCTTCACTGTTGAATTCTATCAATCACTTAAGGAATAAATGATACCAAACCTTCGCAGGCTCTTGAGAAAAAACAGCCACTTTAGGAGGCTGGCACAAACCCAAAGAGCTTGTAAGAAACGGAAACTACAGACCAATATTCCCCAGGAAAACAGTCACAAAAGCTTTAAGAAAATACTAGAAAATCAAATCCACAATATATTAGGAGACTATATATGCAAATAGAGTACACACCTCTACAAGGCACATACCTCATTTATAATTATAAAAACATAAATAGAACACGTTAATTGAAGAAAAATTGCAAAGCCTACATCTGATAAGGGATTTGTATTTAGAGAATATAAAGAACTCTTATGACTCAATAATAAAAAGAAAAATAACCCAATTAAAGAATGGGTGAAGGATCTGAATAGCCATTTCTGTAAAGAAGAAATATACAAATGGCCAATAAACACGTCAACAGATGTTCAGCATTACTAGTCATTAGGATAAAGCAAATCAAAACCACACTGAAATACCACTTTACACACTCTCGGATGGATATAATAAGAAAGCTAATAACGGGTTGCTGAGGATGTGGAGAAATCAGAACAAAAGTTACACTCTCATGACTTACACACTGCTTGTGGGAATGTCAATGGCATATACTCTTTGGAAAACAGTCTGGCAGTTCCCCAAAAGGTTAAGTACAGCCTTATCACATAACCCAGCAATTCCGTTCATTCCTAGATATACACCCACGAGAAATGAAAACATACCTTCACGCAAAATCTTGTACACAAATGTTCATAGCAGCTTTATTCATAATAGCAAGAAAGTAGGAATGACCTAACTATATGCATCAACTAATGAATAAATAAACAAAACGCAGTATACCATCGAACGCAAATGTTCATAGCAGTGTTTTTGTCATAGTCAAAAAATGGAAACAATCCAAATGTCCACCAGTGGACGAATGAATGAACAAAATATGGCACATTCACGCGATGGATTTGGCCATAAAAAGAAATGAAGTAGTGATATGCTATGACTTGGATGAACCCTGAAAATATTACGCCAAATGAAAAAGGCCAGTCACAAAAGACCACATAGTGTATGAGTCTGTTCATATGAAAGTGCAGAATAGGGCAACCTATAGAGCCAGAAGGAGACTAATGGTTGCTTTGGGCTGAGGCAGGGGAGAGGGGATGGGGAGATGGGGAGTGATAGCTAAAAGGTATGGGGTTTCTTTTTGAGATGACAGAAATGTTCTAAAATTGTGATAATGCTTGCCTATCTGTGAATACACTAAAAACCACTCAATTCTACACTTGAAATAGGTGAACTGTAGGGTATATGAAATTATATCTCAAAAAAACTCTTTTTAAGTGTTCCTTAAGTCTGTTATTGGAACTAAGGTTTATGTTGTCAAGGAAATAACACTCCCGGGGTGGGGGGGGACAGGTCGCCAGGCTACCCACGAAAGACCCCGGCCCAGACACAGCCACACTCCTGAGAAACGCAAAGAGCTGCCCCCACACGCAGCCTAAATCCTGTTTTCACGGGAGAACAGACGAGGTCAGAAGAAGCTGGGGGC
Organism: Ailurus styani; assembly: GCA_002007465.1. NCBI lineage: Eukaryota > Metazoa > Chordata > Mammalia > Carnivora > Ailuridae > Ailurus > Ailurus styani. The sequence continues at coordinate 6,659,934 of LNAC01000006.1, forward strand.
ACCCTGACCCAGCCCGGTCCCCGGGAAGACAGCCGCCAATACAGACAGGCCTGCGGGGGCTCGAAGGTTCCCGAGCAGCCCGACCAGCCGCCACCTGCGGAGGGTCCCCTCCCGCACTGCGCAGCCTCCCACCACGTGGAGCCTCAAGGGCACTGCCCACGCTGTGTCCAGGGCCCCGCTGACCTTGAGAGCGCACTGCACTTGTCCGCTGGGCGCCCACCACGGGCACGGGGAGGCGACCGCTGCGAGCCCCTCACCTCCGTCGTCACCCACGTTCCTGCCTGCTGGCCCTTGAACTTGAAGCTCCCTGGACCACGCCCCCAGGTCACGTGGGCGAATCCCGGGAGCCTGGCCTTCCCTGCCGGCCCCTGGCGTGCGTGCGTGCGCGCGCTGTCCACGTGCTCAGCACGTCCAGGGCCCCGGGGGCCGCCGCTGGTGAAGCCGCCAGTCGTCATCTCCCGGAGGAAATCGGGCCTGGCGCAGTTTGCTGAGCGGTTCCGGAGTGCCCGGCAGTCTCTGTGTGGCCCCGATACTGCGGCCCCAGCTGCGCCCTCTCTGGGCCCCCAGGGTTGACCTGACCACCCTGAGTTGGAAGAGGGCTCTCTGGGACTCGAGGTTCCCCGGGGTCCTCCAGTTCAGGGTGGCGCCGTTGGCTGGTCAGGTGCCGTTTGTCCCTAGGCAGGGGTGCAGCGGGAGGGAGGGATGGGGGGCGGTGTGCTGGGCCTCCGCGCTGTGTGGAGGAGGGGAACGGGGGCATGCCCTGGACTCGGGGCCTGCAGCCCCAGTGGGAATATTATTTGATCACAAAAGGGAGTGAAGTAATGATACGTGCTGCAACATGGATGAACCTTGAAAATAGGCTAAGTGAAAGGAGCCAGTCTGTATGGATTATTGCAGACTGGTGTGATTCTGTGTACATGAGATGTCCAGAAGAGGAAAATCTGAGGAGACAGAAGATAGATGGGTGGTTGCCTCGGAATGGGGGAATGGGGCGTGAGGGGAAGGGTGGTAGTGAATGCAAAAGGGTATGGGGTTTGGGGGTGAGTGATGAGGAAAATGTTCTAGAATTGGTTGTGGCGGTAGGTGCACAGCTCAGTGAATATACTAAAAACTAGTTGACTTGTATCATGTAAATGAATGAATTGCATGGTTTGTGAATTACATCTCAATAAAACTGTGATAATTTTTTTCTTTTTTAATTTTTTCAGTGATCCAAGATTCATTGTTTAGGGACCACACCCGTGCTCCGTGCAATATGCGCCCTCCTTAATACTCACCACCAGGCTCACCCATCCCCCACCCCCCTCCACAACCCTCAGTTTCTTTCTCAGAGTCTACAGTCTCTCATGGTTCGTCTGTGATAAATATTTTTTAAAAGAGTGGGTGAGAATGGAAAAAACGAGACTTCTCAGATACTGTGCATGAGTCAATTGGGACAATCACTGTGGAAAGTTTAGTAGTACATAGTAAAATGGAAAAGTCACATACTCTCTGACCCAGAAATTTCACTTTTATGTGTGATCTGGAGCAGTACCACCCAATCCATGATTAGATGAAGAGCTTGTACCAGAATGTAAATCAGAGCATCGCTGCCTTCCTTAAAAAAGTCTTGCTGTGAAATGTCGTGAACAGAAGGGTGTGCTTTGTGACATAGTTGGCCTGCTGCCATAGACTCCTTATCTTCCTGTGGACCATGGCCAGTCTGTGGACCACACCTTAAGCGGTGCCAATCTAGAGAAAGTTGCCCATGTGCAAAAAGAAATAAATAACTACGGAATGTTATGATGGTGAAAAATTAGTTTATAATAGTTTAATAGTCTATCAATAGTGAATGAATAAATAAATTATGGAATATTGATTGGAAGGAATTGGAAGGAATTGAATACAGGCTTCTATACAAATAGGTCTTGAAGTGTGTAATTTTGTATAAAAATACAGAATAATATGTCATTTACATGAATTTAAAAAAAAAACAAATCAATGCTCTTTTATGCTCCCAGAAGATACACTAGAAAATAATGCACTCAATTCTTGACAAGGGCTACCTTTGGAGAAAGAGAGAGTTCAGAGTAGGAATTGAGAACAAAGCGACTTCGGTTTAATCCATCGTTATTTATTATGTTTACTTTTTTTAAAAAAAAGATTTGAATAAATGTGTCAAAAATATTAACATTTAATGCTGGGTGGTGGTTCATGGATACTTGATATATGCTATTTGTGCTTTTCTGTATTTTTAAATTTCTCAAGAAAAACAACACAATAAGGTGGCTGTACTTTTAGTAAATGAAGGCTGCATGTTACCCACATATCTGCTCCAGTTATATTGAGAAACTGGAAGTGTGAAACTCCACCATCTGCTAAAGAAATCTTGACATCCGTGGATAGCACAGAAACACCAAAGACTGACGTTTAAGCCAGATGACAGAGCAGATATAGTTGGGGACATGTGGACAACTGTAACCATTTGGGCAACAAATCCTGGAGACAAAAATCAAATTCCATCACAGAGTTGGGGAGGAGCATCTAGGTCTCCAAGATGAAAGTATCAGCGATATTGATTATGGCTTCTATATGACTTTTCATTAATTTTTGTGCTGGGTAGGAATAAAGAGCTTTTGAGCCGAATAAAACTTGTTAAAAGTGCAAGCTGTTCTGAGGAATCCTTATGTCTATTCCAGTCTGTTATTATAGGATTAAAGTGTTAAGTGTGAGCAGGAACCCAGCAACATATGAAGAATCACAGCTTAAGCACCCCCCCCGCCCCTGCCCCACGAGCAGTGAATTGTTTCTCTGACTCATCTTTTGTGCAAATTCATTAAAAGGCACTTGCATGACTGTGAGGTTATTTCCTTGCTAAACGTGTGTGCTGGAGGCTTGCTGAGGGCTGACTACAGTGCAAATTTCTGCAAGTAGATGCTTGCTGTGGAAGTCCGTCCCCTGGTAAATAATGCCCCATTTAATAAGTAATTGTGCAATCACGCCGTTATTTTTTTTCCATTAAAGTAAAATCATATATACTTATGTCCTAATTCTATCCCCTGGTCTAATGCAGACAAATCTACAAATTATAAGTCACAACATTGATCCCTAAAAGCATGTAAATATTAGAACTTTTAGATAAAATAAAGTTTGAATTTTGTGCAAACTATCTTTATAATGAATTTTCGGTGATATTCAATTTCGATGTATTACAGAGCAGTGAGCCAAAAAAAGTTCTTATGAAGTACCCTATCACTCTAGATTTTTCATTGTTTTCTCAAATTTTCATACTTCTTTTGTCTATTCGTTTTTACATGTTGTTGTTTTTTTGGTTTTGTTTGTTTTTTGATATTTTTAAAGACTTACTTTTACCAAGTCTTCTCAATGGAGTATTCAAACTAGCTTTCAGAGAAATATATCTTTTGCTCATGCACATTTTCCTGGTTTGTGTAAACCTGAATTGAATTGCAGGATTACAACAACACACACCACTGGCACAAGTGGTTCAAAGTGACTCTTGGTGAGCACGTGCTAAAATGATGGGAGAAGCCAGATGGAGCGCTGAAGAACACTCCAGAAGAAGGCTGCCCTAGGTGCATGGCAGGCATTTTGCAGAGCAAGGGACATGCTGCTTAATATGAAAAGCTAAGATGTGGAGGTTGTTAAGAGCGTTCATCTAATGTCAGGTGAGTTGAGGCCAAAACCACTTAAAAGATGATTTAGATTTGCTCTGTGGACTAGGAAGAAAACTCTTCCAGAGGAGGGGCCAAGTCTTGCAAAGATACAAGGCTCTTAAATATGCCTATATTTAGGGGACTCCGAATTTTGAGGATGTATCCTGACAAGTGTTATTTTGAACAAGAAAGTGCTTTTCAGAGATAGTTAACTAGGATTATCAACTCAGTCTTTATTAAGGTGATTAGCTAAGATAATTAATAGTGTTACCATATGCATGAACTTATTATTGAACATAACCTTTATGCAGAGTTAACATTTGACTTTGCATGGGGGATAAAAAGAAAGAAGAAAGAGAAGGGGAATGGAGGGGCAGGGAACATACATAAATTGATTCAAAGCAAAAACTTGGAACAAGAAAAATTCTGACTTGCATAGTGCCATACCCTGGTATGTTTATCTAGAAGTCTTTCATTTCATTAAAATTGAAAGAACAACTCCAGAAATAATTTTGTTTGTTCACGTATATATTCACCCCACCCACCCACACATGCACATGCAACACATACATATTCAATCCTTTTAAAAATATAATTCATTTTCAAATAAATATGGCCATAAGATGTATCAGAAACTCATAATGTCAATATGATTTTACTGAAAAAATGATCTTTATATCCCAGGACCATAGTCAAATTTTCATGAGGAGACTTTCTTCCCGAAAAATGGTATTTCAAATGAGGGCTCACAAAATTTATAAAATTACTGTGGTCAAATCAGTAAAAAAGCTATAAAAATGTGAAGATCATCCCTTAATTGAAAGTTTTTCTTTAATTCAAAGTTTATAATTTTGATTCCAAAAAAGGGAAGAGCATGAACTGATTGAAAACTTACTGTACAGATTAGTAGATTTCTTAGGTTTTTCTAGAAAATTCTTCTCTTCCAATGCTTAAATTCCCTTGAAACCTTTCTTATGTTTTGAAACCCCTAGTTTCTGTAGTGGGCTGTAGAAGGCCCATTTCTGACCATACAGAAATATTTGCTCAAAAACCATGGAAACAAACAGAAAACCAGAACACGGAAACATATCATTTTTGCTTTTACAGTTTTCTTTATTGCAACTCAAGAAGATTTGTTTTCATGCTTTCCTCAATGACTTATGGATAAATAGTTTGATTAGTAGCAAAATAAAACATGCACATGCTCTTGAAAGTTAAAATTTCCAATGAGGAAAAACAGACATCTTCTGTCCTGTCCTTTTTTTACTCTTCATTTAAAAATATTTAAGCCATTTTTATAGGAACTTACATCATGTTTGAAAATACAGTGTCATCATCTTATCTGTTCAATTTGTAGATTTAGATGTCTATGGGTTCTCACAATAATAGATAAGAAGCAAGTCCTCTACCACCTCTCTCTCCATTGTCCCAAAATACCACAATTCTTCATTAAGTCAATATTCATAGTTTCTATTATTATGACATAAATATTCACAAGGGAGACACATTGTGCAGTTGTTATACTTTCTTGCTTGCACATCTTTCTGTTTTCCTGTAATTAACACTGCCTTATCTTATTTTTTTGTTGGCTGAGCTGGCCATCTCTGTCCAGCTAATTTTTCTTTAAACTCTCCAGGAGAACGGTACAGTTCCTCTGGCTAAACACTGCTGTTTTTGCTTTGGCGGGGGTGGGGGGGTTGGGGGGTGGGAGGCATTCCTCTTGGAAACTTCTGTTCCTGATCCAGGATGGAAGAGCTATGCTCAGATCTGTTGACCTGCTCTCCTCCGGGGACTTTCCATTACCTTCTTGGTGAGTGCCATTTGCCTCTCTCTCCCAAAGATGCTTTTCCTTGGACCCCAGGTCTTTTCTTTGAGTACACTCCCTTGCTTTGGTTCCCTTTCCACCTGGAGTTTTCTGAGAAAGGTGCACAAGAAGTAAATGTTATGAGACCATGAGTATAGGAAAATAATATTGTTCACCTTGACATTTTCCATGTTGGCTGATACAGAATCGTAGAGTAGAAATAATTTCCTCCATAAGTGTTCATTGAAGGCATGGTGACATTGTGTTCTAGCTTTCAACGTTGTGAAGACGACGAACGCCATTACACTTCCTAAAGGTTTGTATGTAACGGATTTTCTTTTCCTCTCAGTTAGTTTTTAGATTTTCTTTTTAGAACTATACGTGTTCTGAAATTTCTGATGATGTCTTATTAAGTTTTAATTTTCATCATTGTTTTAGGTATTTAATGACTTCTTTCAATCTGCAAACCTCTGTCCTTCTGTTCTGGAATTTTTTTGTAATACCCTCCCTTCTATTGTCCCTTTTTCCTCTGTAATTCTTATTAAGCAGATACTGGATTATCATTAGGAATACACTCAGACTATCCACAAACAAGAATATAAAAAATCGGGATTTTTCTTATATAACAGAGCCTGTGGATAGAGGCTCAATGATGCCCAGTGCTTTATGTTTGTAAGATTCTTGGACTGTTTTCCATCTGTGTCACCTTTTTCATAAGGTGCTTTCCATGATGGAAAAGGTGGAAGGGATATGGGTGAAGGACCACTGGAGTGCAGGGACCCAACTGCTTTTGTCTGGGGAACCCTGACAGTCAATACCTCCATAACATTTCTCTGAAAGCTAGAAGTTTCTCCAATACCGAAGGCTATGTGCCCTTTCTAAGAATCTCAAGTGAAAGATGATGGAGGGAAGGGCAGAGTATGGTCAGATGAAGCTGGAGAGGTGAACAAGAACAGGCCCAGGCGGGATCTTGTGCTAGAAGATCATGTAAATGCAAAAACTGAAAAGTGCATGATCGCTGTCTTCTGGCAAGTTATAGTCTATCTGAAAGAACTGTTATGAATCGAAGAAGTCTTGATAAAAGATAGTCCATGTTCTTAACTGCATTGTTTTCCATTTAACAGTTTTTAAAGAAAAGGGACTGTTCTCACACCTCATAGTCACCAAAATATAGCCACTATTGTCAAAGATTCTTCTATAATCCATAGCTCTGGAGCAAATGATGTGCAAGTCTTCAGGCTAGTTCCCACTGCCTACTGGTCAACCAGACACCTGAAATGGATAATTCCAACAGGAGACAATTTTTATCATGGCTCCTCTTTATATCCCATAAGAGAATTGGCTCAAACCCTTGACTGGGTACAGGGGCTATCTAATTCAGGAAAAACAGTACTGCTGCATCAGCCCTGGACGGGGCTGCCTCCAGAGTCCTTTTCACATGAGAGAAAAATAAACTGTCTTTTCTAGGTCACAGTTATTTCTGTCTTCTATCACACACTACTGAATCTAATCCTGTGTGATATACACATAAAGGCTTTCCTTAGCTGATGAATACTGACTGTGTGATATGTTTGAATATACACAAACCAATTAATTAAAATTTTCTGAAAACAGATGATTAGAAATAAAATTTACCTTTGAAGTAAATAATTTGTTTAGTAACACCACTCCAGATTTCGGTAAATAACGAGTTTCAATTTCATAATATAAAATTTCTTAAGATCTATTCACTATGAAAAGACCTTGAAATGGATCTTTTTAAAGGCAAGAAGTAAATGTGCTATATTTCAGACATTAAGCTTTACCAGGCCAGGAACTTTTATCCATTTTATTTAATAATGTCTCCCAAACATCTCTCATGTATTGAGAATTCAGTAAATAATTGTCGAACAAATGAATGAGCATATGTAGCAAGCCTGAATTATTACCAGGGTCAAGCAGAAGTTTTGCTTCATTACCATATTAATATAGATTCGGTTATTATATACCTAAAGTTTTATAGATATTAATGAAAATATATGCATGTAGAATATATCCTTATTTTAAATTAACATTTAATATGTATTTTATTTTATTTTTATTTTTTTATTCACATATAATGTATTATTTGTTTCAGGGGTACAGGTCTGTGATTCATCAGTCTTACACAATTCGCAGCGCTCACCATAGCACATACGCCCCCCCCCCATGTCCATCACCCAGCCACCCCATCCCCTCCCCTCACCTCCAGCATGTTGAATGTAATTTAAAGGTGAATTCGTCAAGGTGAGTTTTCTTGGTGGAAAACACAGTACGAGCAAAGGCTAAAGAATAAAAATACCTGATCAGCTCTGTAATGCAGAGCCTTGTAGGTCCTTAGAAGTGCCCAGAGTATAAAGTTTAACTAGGGTAGTGACATGACCAGATCTATACTTCACATAGATAAGACTGATGACCATGTTGGGTTCAAAGGAGGCCAGGGGACAGGTAGAAGGCCCACTTTATGAAGTTTCTGTAAGGACAAGAGAAGGGGGCAGGATTGAGAAATACTTGGAAGACAGTCCATCAGACCATCAGATGTTGCAATCGATTGTAGGATCAAGATGAAGGATAGGAAGACATCAAGATCACTGGGTAACCCCTGGATGGCTTGCAGGACTACTCATTGAGACATGGGAATATAAGAAGAATTTGGGGGCGAGGATGTTATAATGAGTTCAGTTATAGACATCATGCTTAGAGGATATCCAGTTGGAAATGTCTTGAGCAGTTAGATAAATGTGAAGTTGACTGTAGAAAGTTACCTATAAACATGGACAAAAATTGCCAGGCACATATGTACACACACACGTTCTTCTTCGTAACTACATATAACTATGTATTTTTGTGAAGATGCAGTTTATGTTTCATACCTATATATAGATTAATTTATCAGTAAATATTGTTTATAAACCTTACATGAGAATTAAGTGCATGTTTTTGTATTGAATTTATACAGAAATGGAGAATGGAGATAACTCTTACATTACAGAATGGAGATAACTCTGTATCTGCAGCTTTATCTGTATGGAGATATTTCATAGATATAACGCATACGTCTAGCCTAAAGGTTAGAACAGCTGTCAGTATATTCTAGATTGCCAACTCTGAAAAGTCACCGTGGAAAAGAGAAATTGGTACATCCTTATTCGAAATGCTGAAATTCAATATTCTGAAAAACTCTTTGATTAAACACAAATATAAAAGATGTGAAGCTCATGCAAAAATACAGAAGGAAAGAAGAGAGAACCAATTTGGTGTAATGACTCAGTTGGCCAACACGAGAATGTTGACCAGAGGGGGCTAAAGTTTCCAAGGCCATGCACCAGGGCTTCATCTAGGACCCAGTGATTCCAGGATTCTGCAGGATTCAGCTGGAGTAAGTCGGGGGAGCAAGTGTTGGTTGCCATGTTGTGCAAATTATTTTTAAAAGCAAGCAATTTTCAAAACTATATGCTTTCTTTGACAAGCATATTCTGTATCCAAAATAAGGTCAAAATTACTATTAAATTCTAAGGGAAAACAGGGAGAAAACCCCTTATGAGCCTAGAAACAGTCACCTGGCTTTAACAACTGCTCTCTTTTTTGAGTTTTCTACTTGTCGGCAAGAATGAGCCAAGGAAGATGGCATTGTGTCCCCCTCTTGTGGCTGTAGCGGGTACCATTAGACATAAAGTGCCAAAATCCATACTGGAAATATTTATTTTCACTGATTTAACCTAAAAATTGCTGTCCAAATCATCCCCCTTCCATCACACCTCTCACCAGGATCTGCTATACCCTGCCCCCTCACACACTCTTAGTAATTATTAATGATCTCCAATTATTAATTAGAATAGGTGTAGCTTTTCCAGTTTTCAGTGGGCTAAGATTTATACTTTAAGCAGAGTACAATTTGGAATATAAAGTTCAAAAGGTTATCTTAAGTAACTCCGCTACAAGTTCGGGTCTTTTTTCCTATTCTCCTTCTCCCCCAAAAGATATCGCCCTCTCTTTTTTTTTTTCTTAAGTTAGGAATTACCTAGCTGAGTTTTGGAGTATTTGAAACTCTCACCTTCTCAAAAGCTGCATCTCTGACTCACTTGCAATTTCTACATCAGTGGCCACGTACATGCCTAAAAGCGTTGTAAATTCTCAACTCTTTAGCACTGACCAACTACCGTGCAAATCAGGCACCCCTCAATCCTCATTCTCCCTGAGCTTCACCTCGCTTCAAGGGTAGTGACGGAAAGAACCTGGGGGCAGGCACCATCTGGTAGGTCAATCATAAAGGCCATAGTCACGTGTCCACCACACTCATTGATCAATATACGAACTAAAAATAAATGTAGCATGAAAGTGAAATATTTCTTTGAGAAAGACGTCAGGCTTTCAGGTGCGGATCGTTCATGATACCGGAGAATGTGCTGATTCTTTTGCTTGGATTCATTCATAGAACCTTCTGAGATCAGCAAAGGACATAAAATCTGTAGTTAATGCAGTATGAGTGATATACTTCAGGTTGTAGCAGTGGGGAGGTCAGGGGTAGGCAAGACAACAATCAACACAAGTTTGTATTTAAAAAAAGAAAACAGGGGCGCCTGGGTGGCTCAGTGGGTTAAAGCCTCTGCTTTCGGCTCGGGTCATGATCTCAGGGTCCTGGGATCGAGGCCCGCATCGGGCTCCCTGCTCAGCGGGGAGCCTGCTTCCCCCTCTCTCTGTCTGCCTGCCTCTCTGCCTCCTTGTGATCTCTCTCCCTCTGTGAAATAAATAAATAAAATCTTTAAAAAAAAAAAAATAAAAATAAAAATAAAAAAATAAAAAAGAAAACAGAAGGTACTGTTTTGTCTTACAAAACAGAGACTATGGGCGCCTGGGTGGCTCAGTGGGTTAAAGCTTCTGCTTTCAGCTCAGGTCATGATCTCAGGGTCCTGGGATCGAGGCCCGCATCGGGCTCCCTGCTCAGCGGGGAGCCTGCTTCCCCCTCTCTCTGTCTGCCTGCCTCTCTGCCTCCTTGTGATCTCTCTCCCTCTGTGAAATAAATAAATAAAATCTTTAAAAAATAAAAAANTGTACCGCCTGGAGGGAAACTCTTTCTGGATGGCAGCTGTGAGTCTTTAGGAAGGAAGAAAGATGCTGAGGTCCTTATGCTTCTCAGGATGAACCAAGCATTAGAACCATATTGACAAACTTACCTGAGGGCACCTGGGTGGCTCAGTGGTTAAGCCTCTGCCTTCAGCTCAGGTCTTGATCTCAGGGTCCTGGGATCGAGTTCTGCATCGTGCTCCCTGCTCAGCAGAGAGCCTGTTTCTCACTCTCTCTCTGCCTGCCTCTCTGCCTAATTGTGATCTCTCTCCCTCTCTCTGTCAAATAAATAAATAAATAATCTTTAAAAAAGAAAAACTTACCTGAGAAGAAAGACACCCCCCTCGCCCCCTTTAGACTCCCCATTGAAAACCTTCATCAGATTGGAGATATGCTAGAAAGTGGGTTGCTGCTAGGTGCAAAGACAGTGATTAGATCACAGAAATGATCATAACACAGAGGAGACAATGTCAACCTCAAATGATTTCTTGTGCAGTTTGGAAATGTTAACAAGGGCTATTATTAAAATATTTTCTATGTTATTATTTTATTAATAATAAACTTTAAAATAAGTTTCAAAACTCTTCTAGGACGATGGTTTCATGGGACAGACATCCTTGAGATCGAAGTTATTTTTAAAAAAGTTTTCCATTTCATTTTTTCACCCCAGAGGTAATCGAGACTTTGAATAAACAAACTCAGGCATGGATAAAGAGGGAAGTGCGATTTGTGGCTCCTGGTGCGGATTGGATCACACAGCACCTTCACAGTCTGACAAGGCCGTTTTGAGACCCCAGCATCAAAAATTCTCTGCACAAATATAAAGCTTCTGCGGACACCGCAGGGCCTGACACTAGGGGGCAGACAAACCTATTTTTATGGACAAATCTTCCAGAAACAGGGTTGAAACTTCAAATAATTGTTCGCAGAGGTGATGAAAGAAGCAAAAAACAAAAACAAAAACAAACCTCCAAAAAACAAAACAAAAAACCCCCACCAAAACCTGAAAAAGAGACCAAAATACTTGGCAGTCCTTTAGATTAAAAATAAAAAGACAAAGGAAAGCTGGGCTGTGTATTTTTGCTCAATTCGATAAAATCGCTGACAGCTAAACGTGTGTATATGTAGGCATATGTACAAAACACACCAGTGAGATAGCGCTTAAGGAAGGAGATCCCAGTACGGGAGGAACGAGGTGAAGGGCCAGGCAGCAGGGCACTGCCCCACACAAGGCACCCTTACGGCTAAAGTCAGTGTGGCTGGAGGACAGTGTCCCAGGGGTGAGAGGCCACATGAGTTAGAGAGGTAGGCAAGGTCATTCTCCCAAGATCCTATAGTCCTGGGGATGTCCAGGGATTTCCCTCTCCTGCTGTTTGGGTACATTTGTAAATGGCACCAGGCTCCGTGGGGAAAGGACAGGGTGATATTGATCAGAGAGGAAGCGTCCTCTTGGCCCCTACTGGAGTGAGAACATACGGGGTAGCTTGATGAATGGAGTTCTGGTCCAGACCAGCGCTCAGTGGGTCCACGGATCACACAGTGCTCATTTTCTCAGTCCCCAAAGGTATAACTGAAATGGACACAGGTAGGTCGAAGGAAAAAAATAGGGGAAAAGTTGTACCTTGGAAAATTTAAGAATAAAAAAGCTAGTATGACTTCCAGACAAGCATTGCCGGAGGTACACAGGGAAATGGCCTGATGATAAAGGGTTGTTTCATCAGAAGAGCATGAAAGCCATACATGTATACGACCAATAATGGCTTCAGAATACATGAAACAAAAATCAACAAGACTAAAAGGAGAATAGAGAACCTACCATCAAAATTCAAGACTTAACAACCCCCCCAGAATGTAGTAGAACCAGGCAAAAAATTGGAAAAGATATTGAAGATTTTAACAACATTACTCATCTTGCCTTACACTCACGANCCCCCCCCACCAGAACGTAGTAGAACCAGGAAAAAATTGGAAAAGATATTGAAGATTTTAACAACATTACTCATCTTGCCTTACACTCACGATAGCAGAACATTGATTCTTTTCCAGAGAACATAAAATGTTTGCCAAGACAGACCATGTGCTGGTCCATTAAATAAATTTTAGAGCATTTCAAAAGATTACAGGGTGTGCAACTAAGTCAAAAGTAAATGACAACAGTATATGTTTCTAAAAACCCAAATATTTGGAATCCATTGGTTAAAAAAGAAATCTCAAAGGAAATTGGAACACAGTTCGAATAATGATAAAAAGACAGTATATTCAAAATTGAGGGATGCAGCTAACATAGCACTGGGGGCAATGCTTATATTAGAAAAGGAGAAAAAGTTCAAATCAATGATTTCAATGCACCTTACAAAGTTGGAAAGAAAATGGCATTTTTTTAAAAAAATGTAGGCTCCAAAATAGGGGCTTGACTTCATGACCCTGAGACTGAGACCTAAGATCAAGAGCTGGACACTTAGGGGTGCCGGGGTGGCTCAGATGGTTAGGTGTCTGCCTTCGGCTCAGGTCGTGATCTCCAGGTCCTCGGATAAAGCCCCACGAAAGGCTCCTGACTCAGTGGGAAGTCAGCTTCTCCCCTGCCTGTCACCCCTACTTGTTCTCACTTTCTCTCAAATGAATAAATAAAATCTTTTTTTTTAAAAAAAGAGTTGGATGCTTAGCCAACTGAGCCACTTGAGTGCCCCCAAAATAGGACCTTAAATTTAAAGGATTAGATATGAAATAGTAAAAATAAGAACAGAAATCATTGGAAAAGGAAGAAGGGCAACAATAGAGAAAATTAAAGCCAGAAGACATTCCTTGAAAAGATTAATAAAATTAAGAAATAGTACTACTCAGGAAAAAAGAAAAAAAAATTACAAATATCAAAACTGGAAGAGCATCTCACTGCAGATCCTACAATACTAAAAAGATAGCAAGAGGAAATAGTACGAATAACTTTATGCCAATAAATTTAATAGACTCTAGGGCGCCTGGGTGACTCAGTGCGTTAAAGCCTCTCCCTTCAGCTCAGGTCATGATCTCAGGGTCCTGGGATCGAGGCCCGCATCGGGCTCTCTGCTCGGCAGGGAGCCTGCTTCTTCCTCTCTCTCTGCCTGCCTCTCTGCCTACTTGTGATCTCTCTTTCTCTCTGTCAAATAAATAAATAAAATCTTTAAAAAAAAATTTAATAGACTCCAACGAAAAATAGAATTTCCCAAACCTGATGCAAAATAAATAGAAAATTTTATTTAGGAGATTGAATTTGCTATCAATAACTTTCCCACAAAGAAAATTTCAAGCTCAGGTAGTTTCACTGNGTACTACTAACCACTTTTGATGAAAATGTAGCCCACATCCAGAAGCAATGACTGATGTCAAATTCTTGTTGTCAAAGGAGCTTCTGAAATCACAGGACCAAGTTAGAAAAGTGTACTGATTGATCTTGGAAAAGTGCTCCATAATGTACTCTGAAATGACATCTTAAAACCTAAGTGGAATATATTTCCTGACTACCCTAGGAAACAGAATTTACTAGAATATGTTAACACTTTGGACGAAGAGCTCTTTTTAAAAATCCAAATAATTGATGCCTCTAAAGACAATTATAATTTAACAAGTATCCTATTACTTGCTTATGGAATCATTAAAATAATTCATGATTTGTACTCTGATACTGCTGACAGCAGTGATTGCAGCAACTTTTTAAAGCAGTAGGATTTTTTTTTTAAGGAAAAAAAGGTCTACAAAGGTCACAGCTATATTTTTCTGGTTTGCTAGGGGTGTTGGCCGGTTCCTTCTGCCTTAGGGGTGANCATTCTAACTCATTTTATGAGGCTTCCATCACTTAGACACCAAAACCTAAAAAAAAGAAAAAAGATTTTACAAAACAGAAAAATTGTAAGCCAATATTCTCAAGAACTGACAAGTGAAAATCCTTAACATAATATTAGCAAATTGAATCCACAATATTAAAAAAGGCGTACTTAGGGAATATGCATACATTCATAGTATCTCAGTGTATAACTTTAGTTATAATATAATATCTTTAGCATGTGAAGTATTTTTTGTATAATTCTTTTATACTAAAAAAAATATTGCTGGGGCCCCTGGGTGGCTCAGTGGGTTAAAGCCTCTGCCTTCGGCTCAGGTCATGATCTCAGGGTCCTGGGATCGAGCCCCGCATCGGGCTCCCTGCTCGGCGGGGAGCCTGCTTCCTCCTCTCTCTCTCTGTCTGCCTCTCTTCCTACTTGTGATCTCTCTCTTTGTCAAATAAATAAATAAAATCTTTTTTTAAAAAAAGTATTCCTTTTAGCTAAAATTCACTTTTAACTGGGAATTCTATATTTTTACTTGGTACATCTGGTAACCCTATGAGTTCAAGTTTCCTGGAGACTTCCAAATAGTAACGTTCTTTAGGTGGTTGGAACGTATGGGTTGACCAAGCAGTTTCAACAGTTTGTGACCTAGGAATTAGTTTTATCAGGCGATCTAATTCTGAATATCTGTTTAAGTTGAAGTGTACTCTTTGGTCCCCTCCTAGCACGGAGGGCCACCCTCTAGCTGTCTTCGTACTACTAACCACTTTTGATGAAAATGTAGCCCACATCCAGAAGCAATGACTGATGTCAAATTCTTGTTGTCAAAGGAGCTTCTGAAATCACAGGACCAAGTTAGAAAAGTGTACTGATTGATCTTGGAAAAGTGCTCCATAATGTACTCTGAAATGACATCTTAAAACCTAAGTGGAATATATTTCCTGACTACCCTAGGAAACAGAATTTACTAGAATATGTTAACACTTTGGACGAAGAGCTCTTTTTAAAAATCCAAATAATTGATGCCTCTAAAGACAATTATAATTTAACAAGTATCCTATTACTTGCTTATGGAATCATTAAAATAATTCATGATTTGTACTCTGATACTGCTGACAGCAGTGATTGCAGCAACTTTTTAAAGCAGTAGGATTTTTTTTTTAAGGAAAAAAAGGTCTACAAAGGTCACAGCTATATTTTTCTGGTTTGCTAGGGGTGTTGGCCGGTTCCTTCTGCCTTAGGGGTGAAGGCGGGGTCCAGAGCCGTCCATGTCTGGTTACTTCTGCATTGCCCCAGACCCAGCAGAGATAGATGCTCAGAATGCCTTTGTGTGAGTCTCATTTCCATTGCTTTTGGTCCCCACCTGCCATTTCAGCCTTTGCAAATTTTCTCCCGGTTATTTCTAGGCATTTCTGGAGCGTGCCTTGCACGTGCAGGCAGACGTGTTCTGTTCACTCCCATGCTGTGGCTCCAGCTGATTTCCTGCTCCGGTTGAGCCCTGCTGGCTAAGTGGGAGGAAAATGACTCTTCCCTGACCACAGAGGAGCTCCTTCCAGCAGGTTCCTCAGCCTCCCTCCCTCCCGCAGCTGCTGCCTCTGAGGCATCAGGGAGGCGCCAGGTTGTCTGAAACCCTTTCTGTCCTCTGTGGAAGGGGGAGACACATTCTCTCTTTCTCTCTTGTGCATAATTCTTTGTCTTCATGCCGAAGCCACATGATTGTACCCAGTGACTTTCAGAGATTTTAGTAAAACAACTCTCACACTCTCCATCATGCTTTCTCTCTGGTGGAGGCTAAACATTCCTGCTGAGAGGCAACAGTGCCATCTGCTGGTAAAGGGAAACATTTCCAGCCATAGCTAATTTTTCTTTTACCTTTCAGAGTTTATGAATAAACTCTACAGCCAAGTCGACAACACTGACCAATAAGAACGGATCTAATCCCTGACTAGCTATCATTATTTTATTTTAAAGTGTTGTATATTCGCACTGTCTAGCATATGCTATTCACTATTTCAGAAACTACAGCAGGTTCTAACCAAAATGGGTGAGCAGCTCAAGGAACAAACGGCCCAGAGGATCCCACATTTCTAAGATTACTTAAAATTGAAAAATAGTAACTGATCAGCTGTTTGACTACCATGGAGAGCAAATTTCCCCTTCCAGTTCTAGAAAGACACAAAACAAACAAATGAACAACAAACCTGTGTCACACTCAAACATGGCGATGCAGGATCCTGATTAGATGTGTGGACTCTTAGAGCTGTGGAGTCTGGGTTCGAATCCCAACTGTGTCAATTAACAGTTCTCACCTTGGGCAAGGAACTGAATTTCTCTGTGGATCAGTTTTCTTATCTATACAGTAGGGATAAAGATAATAATACTTACCTCATAGCATTGTCATGAGGATTAAATGAGTTAATACGTGCAAGTGCTTGGCGTGGTCCCTAAAACATAGTAAGGGCTCTTTGCATTTTAAGTACCATTATCTTATTGCAATAGTGTTATCAACTGTTTCACATTAATCCTGATTATGTGGAGAACATGTGGGGGTGAAATAAGTAAAACAAAGAACTCCAGAAATGTTACATATTTCATCAGAATCAACATGAAAGCAAAATGAATCTGCAGGCAATCCTAAAATTCCCAAACCTTCTTGCATATATAAAACTAGAAAGTTTTTGTGCTGTTTTAAAAGTTTTACAAATGGTTTTCTTTTTACTGGCCAGTGGATATACTGAAAAAGATCAAGAGAAAAAATAGAAAGTCATGTTTTTGCATGAAGATAGAGTTCTGTTTCTTTTAGACTTCCAAAGGAATGCTTTCTATAATTTTAAAGCAGCTTTATATTCTCAAAATAACAGATATTAAATCTTATCTTAAAGACAAACAGATCCTCAAGACCAGCCTATGTTAAATGGCATCATCTGAATCACATTCACCTAATACAGAAAACCACCACAATAGTGTTTTGAGAATTGAAACATGGCATGAATCAAGAATTGATTAGAATATTTTGTCCCTTACATTAGGAGGGGGAAAAAAAAACACTGAGAACTATTACAACAATAACAGTTACTCCCAAGGTTAGTATGGATTTAGTCTATACATCTTTGTTGTTTTAAAACAGAGGCTCATTGGGGAGTCTGGGGGGGTGCAATCAGTTAAACCACTGACTTTTGGTTTTGGCTCAGGTCGTGATCTTGGGGGGTCATGAGTTGGAGCTCTGAGTTCAGTGTCAGTCCAGCTTGGGTTTCTCTCTCCCTCTACCCCTTCCTGATGAGTGCATGTGTGCTCTCTCCCCCTCTCTCTCGAAAGTAAATAAATCTTTTAAAAAGCATAAAATAAAACGGGTTCATGTACCCCAGGAACAGAGCTATGTAGAGGGTACCCAGACTCACAGGAAAACAGAGTAGTGTCTTGTCAACATTTTTTAAAAAACTCAACAATGTGGGTAATTTTTTTGGCATTTTTATTAAACATATGCATGAATAAAATTAGCAGAATTCCACACCTCCATTGTATCTAATGGAACGGTTCAAGTCATTTTCAGAATTACTTTGAAACATTAAACTGATCTAAGAGGGCAAAAAGGGATGCCATTTTATACTAAAGTGACTTTAAATCAGTTTCAGGTTAAAAAAAGAAGAGAGAGAGAGAGCCTATCAAAAAAAAAACCAAAACACTTGTCCCATCAAAAAACTCAAACACCAAATTTTAATGTGTTCCAAACACATGCTTGAACAGTTAGCTGATCAATTGAACTTACTCCAAGGTGCACAATATTTGCAGGAAAGCACAGAAGTGAAGTACTTGGTGTGTTGCTATTTTTTTCCTTTACGTATGAAATGATTTTGACTAATTTGTAAAGAATTTCATGGTGAAATACCGAAGTATGTGAGTTTGTTGTCTGGTTCTGATTAAAGTCACTTTCAAAGGGCGCCTGGGTGGCTCAGTCCTTAAGCGTCTGCCTTCAGCTCAGGTCATGATCCCAGGGTCCTGGAATGGAAGCCCCGCATCAGGCTCCCTGCTCTGCGGGAAAGTCTGCGCTCCTTCTCCCACTCCCCCTGCTTGTGTTTCCTCTTTTGCTATCTCTCTCTCTGTCAAATAAATAAATAAAATCTTTTTAAAAATTAAAAAAAATTAAGTCACTTTCAAATGGGAAAAAGAAGCAGGCATCTGTGGGCAGGACCCATGAGTGAGAGCAAGCCCCGCATCGAAACACTTCAGCAGTCACACCTGTCCGTCGGAAATGGTCTTTTTTGGTTTGGGAGGTATATGGCAATGGCTATTAAAAACAGAACAACTGGCAAAACTTTTTAAAAAGCAAACAAGCGGGGAGCCTGCTTCCCCCTCTCTCTCTCTGTCTCTCTGCCTCCTTGTGATCTCTCTCCCTCTGTGAAATAAATAAATAAAATCTTTTAAAAATAAATAAATAAATAAATAAAAAGCAAACAAAAATAGCCCCAGATGGAATGCTCAGCTAAGCACAGGTCATAAGTTCCCTGGTGCATTCTGGCCAGCTTGCAGATGCCAGGAGAGAAGTATAAGATTGCGGGAAGATAGAGCTCCAAAACATGCAGAATGAAGAGAAAGAAAGAACTAAAGTATTACAGAAATTCTACCTTGTATACATATCTTTAAATGTATATAATACATATATAACACCCACGTGACATATATGCACACAATCTAGAGTATTTTGCATATATGTATATATGTGTGTATATAAAAACATATATAATATATAGAATATTATCTATAGATTATGTGTATATATTATATAACTGAATTATCATAACCTTACAAACCTCAATGAAAAAGATAAATTTCTAGCAAAAATGATATTTTAAAGGCACAGGGAGAAATCGGAACAGAAGATATAAATGAACTAAAAGAAAATATTGTCTAGCCAAAAGCACCTGCCAAAAAGTTTGTACAAGTGTAAATCCATCAAGCTTTTATTTTTCATTTTTTAAAAGATTTATTTATTTATTTATTTATATATTTATTTATTTATTTATTTATTTTAAGAGAGAGAGAGAGCGCAGAGGGAAGGGCAGAGGGAGAGAAAGAATCTCAAGCAGGCTCCATGGAGCCAGATGTGGGGCTTGATCCCAGGACTCTGAGATCCTGACCTGAGCCGAAATCAAGAGTCAGTCACTTAACCAACTGAGTCACCCAGACACTCTCCCACCAGCTTTTTGAGGAAAAGATGATCTTCTCAGCCTTCTCCAAAAATAAAAATCAAGTGTTCTTGCTACTCTTCCATGCAGCTATCTTTGAATCTCTGCTAGTAAGAACAAGCAACATGAATTCTCATATGGAAGGATTATCCCATTGTTCTCTACAACTAGTTGCTTGGAGTCTGACTCAGGCATCCATATCCAAAGCCTAACACCAGCTTGTCTGGATGCATCCTTCACTCAATCCTGGTTCAGTCGAAGGTGTGAATCCTTGCCCACACCCTGAGTCAGAGCTGCTGACCCAGCTAACGCCAGTGGGTGAGACCACAGTCTTCGGCACCTGTCAGATTGCATTCAGGTACAGTTCTTGATCTGTAGACAGACATCCTGAGAAGTTTCTTAGGAGGAAGATTTTAAGGAACCCTAATAATTTCAATAAACTGGACGTATGTCCTACACCAGCTCAGACTGACATCCATAATGTAGAGCAGCAAGAATCACCTGCTAACCTGGGAAGCGTGGCCTGAGTTCTTGCTAATTCATTCAATGCAGATAATTTTTCATGTGGCCTTTTTTTAATAAAACACGCACATCAGCTAAGCCAACTTACAGCTGTAGCCTGTAAAAGATGCATGCTAAAATAGTGCCTGAACCAGGCAATTTTCTTATTATAAAATTGTCCTTGGCCCTAATTTACCTAGATATGTAGTATAAGACTGCTATTGCTATCTGTTAAAATGCTTTTGAAGTTATAAACATTTTCTCATTCATTCTGTCTTTTATAAGATCCATCATAGACGACACTAAGTTCATGATGTGAGAGAGAAACTGATGAATAAGACAGATGAGGTCCTTGCTTTTATGGGATTTGGATGCTAATGGGAGAAGACAAATAAGTAACAAATAACACAGTTTCATGTAATAAATAAAATAAAGGAAAAAAGCAAGGTAATGAGAGAGTTATTTGAGGAGGGGAAAGTTTAGATAGAGTGATATGGGAAGACTTCTTGGAGGAGGTGGTATTTGAACCAAAACAACCTGTTGAGTACTGAGAGTCATGAAAAGATTAGGCAAAATGGATTCCAGACAGAACGATCAACAAACCTAAAGAGCCTACATTGAAATGAGCTGTGGTCTAGAAACATCAATAAAGCCAAAGTGCATGGAGGGAGTGAATGAGGTAGATGATGGTCTGATCCCACACGGCCTTGTGAGCCAAGACACAGGATACTCGAAAAGACAGGGACACAAAGCAATGTGCTTCAATGCCAGCTTATTTTAAGAGAATTTATTATTACTTACAAATTATTACAAAGAAGAAGTGCTTCTTAGATTTCTTCCTAGGTTTAAAAGAATCTTCTATAGTCCTTTCACATGAGTTGGTTTCCCTAGAGATAGAGGCGAGAGGTCAATAAAAAAAGACCAGTGGGCAAAATCCATCTCCCCTGACAAAATCAGTTATTTCATGTGAAAGAATATGGCTTTTTTTTAAACGACAAAATGATCTTACAAATGTGATTTCCTATAGAAGACATTTTTAATCTCAAGGACACATGTCAACAGAGTCATAGCACTGATAAGAACCCCTTCAAGATAACAGGTGAGCTCTTTGACCTCCTCAACAAATGGTCGCTCACCCAGGAAGACTGAAGAATAAGCAGAGATGTTCCCTACATTTGTGGGTAACTAATACAGGTATATATTAGCTCTATTTTCCTCTTATTTACCTAGCAACAAGTCATTCTGGTTGAATAGTTCATCTTCTTTCCGTTCTTTCAAGATTTCTTATTAAACTCTGAAGGGAGGGATGTGACTTTCAGCTTCGGGTACATTTTTTGAATGAGCAAGTGTGAGGTTCATGATTTACTCTTTCTACAGAAATTTGATTTTATTCTAGGTATAGCAGAAAGCTATTGGAGGTTTCTGAAGAAGAGCAATATGACATAATTCATATTTTAAAAAGAACATGATGTCTGCTGTCTGTAACATGGAGGTTGGGGACTAAGAGTGAAAACAGAAACACTGATTAAGAGGTCATGGAAGCCTCCTAGGTGCTGGGGGTGGGGTTCAGATCAATGCAGGTGGAGTGGAGATCAGGGATCCGATCTGATAAGCATTTTGGAATTGGAGCCAACAAGAACTACTGGTGAGTCAGGTGAACACCTGGGAGAGGCAGTAGAAAGAGTAGAATCATGAGTTCGGGGTTCAAGGTCTGAGCAATTGGATGGTCTGAGAATGAGATGGAAAAGATTTTGAAGGTATGTGGCAGAATCAGTATTTCTGTTGAGTGTCTGAAATGTAGAGGTCCATGAAACATCATGATGGAGATGATTAATAGTAGTTTGTTATATGCATTTGGGAATGAGGGTCAATTTCCAGACAGATGTGAATTAATTCTGTGGGACTGAGTGGAATTTTTCTAGGGAAAGAGTGTGGATAGAGAAGAGGTGACTCAAGTAAGCCCTGGCACATTTCGGCTTTTGCGGGACAGAATGGCAGAAGGATCCAGCAAAGCTGAAAAAAAAAAAAAAAAAGGAGAAGCCAATGAGGGTGAAGGGATACCAGGGGAGCACAATGTCCCAGGAGGCAAACGTATGAGCTTGAGAAATTGCCCCTGGACATGGGAGTCTGTGCGTACTGATCAGGACAGGCTCCATATGCTGCCAGAACAAATGGTCCACCCAACATTCATTTCCCTCTCGTGCTACATGTGCAGCTTGGCGTAGCTGGGTGCCCTGCTCATTGTAGTCACTTAGGGACAGGTGCTGCAGTTCTGTTTTCACATGCACTTCCATGATTGACAGGACTGGGAAAGATGGCGTCCTGCATTGGATGCTAGGGCTTTACTTGAAAATGACACAGCCACTCCCTTTCACATTTCACTGGTCCAAGGAAGTCAGGAACACAGTTAACTTCAAAAGAGGTAGGTAGCAGCTATGCTACCATGTTCCCAGCACAAGATGAAAATTGGGTACCTGCAAACAGCCCTCACGACGACGACCAGGCAGTAGATTGCCAGGGATATGTAGAAGTGGGATGTCAGTGGGGCTCGTCACTGCTTGGAGACATTTAGAAACCAGAAGATTCTTCGGCCTATTTGACCTTTTCTGGCCTCAAAACTAGTGAGGGTGGGGGGCTTTCATGCATGTCATTTCACAGGAACAGTGCAAAGTTGAGGATTGGGAAAAGTTCCAGTGCTTTCTCCTAAGACACAGCTCAGCTATGTAAGTGCAACACCACGCTGCCTGAGGGATGAGTTCCCAGTCCACTGCCCATGTATCAGTTTCCAGTCAGGAGATCAATATTTGAACAGGGAGAAGTTGATAGAAAAATAGAAAGTTGACTAGATAAAAGGTGGTTAAGTACAAGAAGCAGTAAAAAAGAACTTCAAGGGGCACCTGGGTGGCTCAGTCAGTTAAGCGTCTGCCTTCGGCTCAGGTCATGATCCCAGGGTCCTGGGATTGAGCCCCACGTCGGGTGCCCTGCTCAGCGGGGAGCCTGTTTCTCCCTCTCCCTCTGCTCCTCATGCCACTCATTCTCTCTCTTTCTCTCAAATAAATAAAATCTTAAAGAAAAGTATTTCAAGGTTTAACAGGGGCAGCAATGGTGGACAGCGGTTACAAACATTACAGCAGAGGGAATGGTGAACAAGGAAGGGATTTGGAAACATTGAGGAAGGCCCTCCAGAGATGAGATTCAGACCTCTGGGCTGAAGGAATGGTCGGTACAGGCTCCTCAGAGAAGAAAGTCTCTGAAGGAGACCTGCCTCTGGAGCCCATGCGCCCCAGCCAGTGTGATGAACTCTGTTGGGACCACAGCTGCCCTGTGAGTGGATGTCACAGGGAGAACAAAAACAGAGAAAAAGAATAGTCCTGTGTGGGTAGAGTTCATTCTCCAAAAGATACACCAAAGTCCTGACCCTTTAGTACTTGCGAATATGACTTCTTTTAGAAAGAGGATTTTTGCAGATGTAAATTAAGATGTAGGATTAGATGAGGTCATAGTGGAGTGTGGTGGGTCCTTCATCCAATGTGACTGGTGTCCTTATAGCAAAAGGACAGACACAGAGTCAGACACACAAAGAGAGTACCATGTGAAGATAGACATGCAGAGGGGGAGATGGCCATGTGTGTGGTGATGCGTGGATTGGGGTGATGCATCTACCAGCCAAGAAATGCCAAGGACTGCCAGAAACACCAGAGGCCAAGACAAAGCCTTGGAGAAGATTCTCTTCTACCTCCATCAGAGAGAGCGTGGTCCTGTCGACACTTTGGTTTCAGACTTTTAGGATCCGGAACAAAGAGTGAGTAATCTTCTGTTGTAAGCCGCCCAATCTGTGGTAGTTCATGGCAGTCCTAGAAAACTACCTCACGTCCTTTCTTCCTCTTGCAGCTCGCAGCCTCCCTTCAGGACCACCTGTGGGCGGGTGAGGTGAAATGAGTTCTCAGAGACCCCACTTGACAAAGCAAAATAAAGAACACTGTGTGGAGCTCAGAGGTACTAAACTAATAACAGGCAGCACCTGGGAGACCTTGGGCAAGCCAAAAAGTTTCTATGATGCTCATTTCCACTCATATAAGATAGAGAATAATACAATGGGGCCTCCTAGGAGTGTTGGGAGGTTATATGTGAAATGCATATAGTTGGCTTAGCTTCCTACTTGCAGAAAAAAACCCACCACTTAAGATGTCTCTTCATATGTTTAATATTTTCTACAGGAGTTGAAATAAAGGGAAAGTTGCCTGGTTTTCAGAGGGAATTTATGGTTCACCCACCTTCCTTTTGGAGACATAACAGCACGATAAAATGTCAGGTCTCATGACAATTTAAAGCCCCAGCATCTGGAAGTGGGGAGGACCCATGTGTCACCCCCACAAATCCATCCAGTGAAAAGATGCTACATTTGCAGTAACTCCCCAAAATATCGAAATTAACCAAAACCCTTCATCTCTTCAGCCTTCTTGCTGCCTCTAAGTTGTCTGGGTTGGAAATTTTTATTGCTCTCGGACACACAGCACATTGCCCACAAAACTAAGGGTTATTGGTCATCTGCTTCGCTCTCTTCCATTTAGGTTAATGACCTACATTTTAAAATGAAAACGAGTTAGGACTTGTTCTAAGAGACAGCTGGGCCAAGTTTGCTCAACTTGAAGGAGGCTACAGAAATAGAGATTCATCTCTGTTTTTCTGAGGCGTGTTCATGCTCAGAATTCGCAAGAGTTGGCCCCAAGGAGGGGAGCAGCATGAAAAATTGGGGTTTGCTAATATACTGTGCGTATTGCAGGGCAATGGCTGGGTCCCAAGGATGCCAAGTCCGATCTTGTAGCTTGGTCCCTAAAGACACGCGCTGCCTGAAATAAGTCCGGCTTGCTGAATGGCTACCGTATGCCAGTGCCTGGACTAGACAAAGGGCAAAGAGTGATCAACACGACACAGACTTAGAGCCTAGTAGGGGAGGCCAATTCTGACCAATAATTGCATGTGTGATGATCCTTCTGCATCACACTGTGTTTAGAACTTCCAGAAAACACTGACATTTAGGTCATCCTGGAGCTGATCTCAGGTTCCTCGTTAGATCCTTAAAAGGCTTCTCTTAGCCCAAAACTTGTTCTTCTGGAGCACAAACATCCAAAACTCAGCATGCATACGTGGCTGCAGCCTCAGGGTGTCTGGCTTTTGTTAGCCACCATGGGTTCCCTGACCACATCCCTGGCTAACTGATCAATGTCCACTTGTTCTCGATCTGAAATCATCTGATTTGTAGTCCTCCCACGGGGACACCTGGTTCTGAGGGAGCACTCTGCCAAAGGCACAGATCCCCAAGAGATCTCTGAAAGCTCTACTGGTGAATGTCCATCAGTAAGGGGTCACTCCAACACCAAGTTCAGCTGTGCAGGGTTGGTGTTCAATAAAGCGTGCTGGGATCCTGATTGAATAGACCATTCGTCAACACTTAACTTTAAACCAAACCTCAGGAAGAAAACTCATGAGAAAAAAAAAAAGCTATTCAGGGGAAAATATCCCATTTTCATATATCAAGAGATCTCTGGAGTTTCAGCATTGCTTTTCCAAGCCCTTAGAAGATGGCTTCTATATTTCTTCACGTGGCAGCGTGGGGAGACAGAGCCACAGTAAACACAAGATAGTCATCAGCAGAGTTAGAATTAGGAATAGTCGCATCAAGATTTTATTAGTTTTGGAATATGAGATGGCTCTTAAGTATGCCGTATTCTGCTCGAGGTCAGCCTTCTCACTGAGACCTCTTCTTTATTTGTAATTGTGCTATGTTATTGTGATCAAATTGTTCTTTATAATCTGACATACACTTCGACTCCCTCAAGAGACAGAAATGCGGGCGCCTGGGTGGCTCAGTGGGTTAAAGCCTCTGCCTTCGGCTCAGGTCATGATCTCAGGGTCCTGGGATCGAGGCCCGCATCGGGCTCTCTGCTCGGCAGAGAGCCTGCTTCCTCCTCTCTCTCTGCCTGCCTCTCTGCCTACTTGTGATCTCTCTCTCTGTGTTAAATAAATAAATAAAATCTTTAAAAAAAAAAAAAAAAAAAAAAAAGAGACAGAAATGCTATTCAATTCTATTTCATTATGCATGAGACCAATATTGTTTCAAAGGAACTAGGCTATAGTCCAGTACTTTTAAGCAAGAGGGCACAACGAAGCAATCCTAATATACTAGTAAATACGGCATTCATCGGCAGAATTAGCCGCACGTGTGAGCAGAGCTCTGGCATCTACAGGACATGCTTGGCAATTTCCTGAAGACCCCCGTCTCCACCAGCATCAGAAACTTGGGGTCTGGGCGGCTCAGTGGGTTAAAGCCTCTGCCTTCAGCTCAGGTCATGATCTCAGGGCCCTGGGATCAAGCCCTGCATCAGGCTCCCTGCTCAGTGGGGAGCCTGCTTCCTCCTCTCTCTCTGCCTGCCTCTCTGCCTACTTGTGATCTCTCTCTCCCTCTGTGTCAAATAAATAAATAAAATCTTTAAAAAAAAAAAAGAAGCTTGGGGTCTGAGTATCCGTAAAAGCCTTCATCAAAAGCTCCACATTTTTAGCTAAGCTGACAGATTTTGAGAACTTTTTGAAGGAGAGCACATTAAGAATGCTTAGTTTTTATGGTTAAGCTACTCTAGCTTATCATAAAGCCAAAAATAGGGCTCTGAAGGAAAGATACATAGGGTCTTTGAGAGGAGTATCATATTGATCTCTTCCATAATGAAGTCCGCTTCATTATTGCCCGTACTAAGTATTTAACACCAATAAAAGGACATGGCATGGTGTCAAGGTGAAGTTTGGAGTCTGGGCTTAGACTTCATAGGTTTCATATTTTGGGTTTGCCGTTTTCCTGCAGCTATGCATGTGACCTTCAAACGGTATGCAGGATCATTGCATCTCATTATCTCATATGTACAATGGAAATAATCATAGAATCAACTTCGTAGACAGAATGTTCTTTGTTATTAGCAATACATAATGTGCGGATCTCAAAGAGTGTATTTGTACCACATATAGAGCCCTGCCCCCAGCCAGGTTGTGAGCTGATTTCAGATAAGCATGCAGGCTTAGTTACCTTTTATTCCATGCTGCCTGGCATGGTATTAGGCACCTGATAGTAAGGCCTGACATTACAATAGACTTCAACAGCTTTCTTACGGTGTCTTATCCTATGCTCGGTATTCAACCTGTTCCATCTCTAAACTGTGATGTAGGCAAGGAGGTACTTTCGTCTCTAACTGACTATGGAGAAAACAAAAGCCTCCAGAATGAAATAACTGGTGTAAGGTTATCTGGTTCGAAATCTGCAAAGCCAGACTCTGAACTGTGGTTTTTATTATTTCAAGTACAGTGGCCCTGTCCCTCCACAGCATATCCTTCAGAAGGCTCTTGGCTCATGTCTGTGCCTGTTTTGGTTGCTTGATAGAAACACAGTCACGGCGAGTTCTGGGTACCTGGAGATGTTCCTCAAGGAGGATTTGCGAGTCACGAGGACATGCCGCTTTCTACCGTGTTCTAGACTCTGCCCTGCCACTCCACTCACTTGGCTTCGGGCGCCATGCCCCCGGCACAGAGTTGTGGCTGATGGACTGGTCACAGAGAGACTGAGAGCAAGAGCAGAGGCTGATGCAGACTGTTCTATCCCTGCAGACGCACAGGGCTGAGGTCAGTGCCCAAGGACAAGGAGAGGAAGGAAGGATGATCGCTGCCTCTCTGACCATGGAGCCCAGCACATAGGGCCCCCGGATGCAACAGACGGGCTCTCATTCCTTGCTTCCAGGACCATGACACAGGAGTGAGGGAGTGTCTCTGAAGCCCTTCCCAGTACACAAGGAGAAAACTATGGGGACGCAGCCCGGGGGCAGCTCACTAGAACAATCTGAGCAGGCATCCCCATGGTGATTTCTATTAACATGCAACAGGTTCACTCTCTGAGAGAAGCGAAAGATGTAAGGGGTGGTTGGCAACTGTCCTGACATGTCTGAAGAAAACGGGTTATTTGCAAAGTCCGAGTCTCCTCCCTGTCGTCAGTAATTTAATAAGACCAAAGCTTGAATTGTGCACAGAGCCAACTTTAGAAATGTCGGTTCCAAAGACATAGCTTGCTCTGTCAGTCCTTGAGGAAGAAATCAGTGTCACTGCTCCCTCACCACCCCGCCCCTGCGTGTGTGTGTGTGTGTGTGTGTGTGTGTGTGTGTGTACACAATGCTGCGAGATGATTACGTGACTCCTTTGGGCAAAGCTCTTTTTTTTCACAGTTCCTCTTTTGTCTCTCCAGCCCTCATTGCCTACATATTGTCCCTTTGTGGCTGGAGGGTCAGCCACCGCAGACAAAGTCCACCCAGAATCAAAGCCTTTAATACATCCCACATGCCATATCCAAAAGACATCATCAGTCAAGGCCCTGAGAAGGAATGACCCAGAATGAATAAGAGGTGGTGTCTCTGCAACCTTGAGCCTCAGAAAGAAGAGGAGTTTCTGTGTGTGCAGCCATTCAGAGATTGAGGCTGTCCCAGAAGCCCGAGGTAATCCATCTCCTTCACAGTTTATAAAATTATTCTGTGGCATAGAACAGGGAACCAGAGGTCGTAGAACTCATTCAAAGATACCCAGATTTTAATATCTCTGGTGGTCTACACACATAAGAAAGAGCAACTTAAATCTCTCTTCCTAATTGACGCTACTGAAAAAATTCTTGACTTCAATAACTTTTCCAAGGTTGACCCCGATTCGGTCACACAAGTCATTTCCTAATTCAAGGCCAGGGCTGACTTCAGGGACATGCAGCCTAAGCAGTAGCCCCGGGCACATGCTGCAAAGGGTCCCTCGTTTGGCTTAATGCCATGTGGATGCTGTCTTGACATTCTTAAGAATGCTATCTTTGAACTTGTATTTTGTAAGGGAAAGAGGATAGGACAATGGAGCATGTGTGTGAACAGAGAAGTTTCCACACCATATGCGAGTGCGCTGCCGTTCCTTGTGGCCCGATTTACAAATGACAGTACAAACAGCCAAGCATTCCGGTGGACCCCGAGGCACGGCAGTTCAGTGACTCCAAGCAAGCAGAGCGTGTTGAATCTGTGACTGGGTAAGAAGGGTCATTGACAACATGCTTTCTGTTTAAACCAGAACTTGCTTCAGACCCAGAGGAAGACAATGGCAGTCTAATGAACCCTAATGAGCAAGGAGCCTCAACACACGATTGTTTTTTTACTTGTGTTACATTCTCGAATCTGCCAATGATACTGAAAATGATGACACAGAAAGAAGGAAAAGGTAGGGTGATGGTTTATTTTCCTTTCAGCCTTTCCTTAGTCTTCAGTAAACTGAAAATAGAGTTGGTGGAATGTGTGCTATGAAAAGCTGAGTTCGTTTCGGGCCGTGTGTCCACTGTTGCGATAAACCCAAAATACACATACACGTATGAGCCTCGAAATACAGCTTGCGTCATTCCCAGGCTTCTATATGTGACTTGAATGCTCCTCTATTTGCATTTAAAACTGGTATTACACCATATAAAGAAGAATGGTAAATTCCATGCTAATCATATAAAATGTTGATTTTTCTTGATTTAGAATGACATTAAATAGCAAATGAAAGAAACCCCAAATACCATGGTAAATCAAAAGGAGACCTCAGAAGAAAGGAAAAAGCTTTATATTTGAATAGTTTTAAAGGCATTTTTTTCTCCTTTTATTATTATTTCTTTTTTTTACGGAAAAAACTATAGCGGACCCTGCTCAAGGCCTCATAAGTACACGTCTGTCGCGCAAAAGAGAGCCTGCTGTCAGTGTCGCCTTCAGGTGACAATGTCAGGAAGGAACACGGCTCACGAGCTCAGCCTTCAAAGGGCAAGTAGCTGAAGCCACAAGGTGCACAGAGGATAAGAAGCCTTCCCTGGAGCTGCTCTTTGGTCATAATTGCCAGGCAAGGCTGCGTCTCACGGGGAGCCTGGGGCTTCGCGGGCTCCCCGCCCCGCCCCTGCCCAGCCCACACGGCGCCCCTGCAGAAGGGACAGACCGTAAATCAAGCAAAGCAGGCTTGAAAGCAATACGAGTGAACAGAGTGGCAGTATTTCCTTTTCAAATAAACATGCAATACAATTACCAAATACGGCTGTGTTTATTCAAAGACTATCACTTTAAGATTCTGGTGATCCATTTGCCCCTGGTTAAAAATTAAAGCAGAAAGTTCCGCCCTAGAGACTCAAAAACCGTGTAATCCCGCACAGGACCAGGGATCAGTATGTGTCACGTGGACAGGGGATGAAGCGGATGGCAAAGGCCAGGCACAGACCACTTCTGAAGAAGGGACAGAGACGAGTGAGGCTCTGGTCTCGAAGTGGAGACTCACCGAACCAAACCCGCCTGTCTCCGCGGTTATCACCGGGCAGCGGCGAGAATGTCACAAAAGTCCGGATACAGTGAAACTCACAATTGGGATCAAAGCAGGATTTACAACGAAAGGGGATTCAAACCCCCCCCCTCCAGTTTCATGAACTATCAGTCTGGTATAATTGGGAAAGGAAGAAACACGAGAGGGCTTGCTGATTTCACCTGGTCCTACATCCCTGCGCATCGCGGAAGGGGCGGACCCCCGAGGACTGTCCATGTAAACTCGGAGAAAGAAGTAACAGCTTCTTTAATTAAATCATGTGTGTTTTTCTTTTTTTTCCGAAAGGGAGGACTAAGATGAGCCACTCTAAGATTAAACCCGATGCTCTCTTTCCATTTCAAACGCCTCTTGCTCACCCACTCTTCCCTCCCCCTCCAGAGCCGGCCCATCCGCATCCCCGACATGACTGTGTCTGGCTTATTGCTCATAAAGCCCAGGCTGGTTGGAAACTATTTTGGGTTTCTCACTCAGATCAGATTTCAACTTTGATTTTTCAAAGGTTAATAGGTTAGTACAGTGGTCTGTTGTGTCAACAGGGCCCTAGAAAAATATTAATCATGAAAGCAATATCAAAAGGTCAAAAGGAAGAATTGGAAATGCCATAATAAAGAAATGATGGAAGCCTGTTGTGTGTGCTTCCGAGGCATTTTAATTCAAATGCAGAAGCCTGAGAAAGAAAATAAGACGGTGTTGCTCAGTGTGGTTGCTGGGAGGGGAAGGGGACAGGACACCAGCCCCGAGCGAAATGAATTTCAACAGCTCATGATGGCCTAACGTTCCCTAAAGAGTCTAGTGAGGCAGGAGAAATCCGAACACAGGCGGGAAGGGAACGGAATCTCCGGTAACAAATTATTTTTTTAGTGTGGGGTGAAGTTAATGCAATCACCATTGGCTGCTCTAGAACAAACATTACTTTAGCGCTGAAGAATTTGAATCTCTCAACTTCCTTTGGGGTGTAAGTGTGATTAATGTTCCGTACACATGGCGAATGGGAAAAGGTGGGGCTACAGGAAGGTAAAATCAGAGCTGGGACCATTTTCTTCTACTTGCTTCACACTGACCCCCCCTGCGTGGTCGTTAGGAGCATCCCTGGGGCTCACGAAGGCCCCAGGTTGCATTGTGGGGGGTCTCAGCAGAGGAGGCGGTATGAGGAGAATTCTATGTGCTGACTCTGGGTGTGTGTGCACAGGTGGGTGGGGGGCGTTCCTTGTTAGATGTAAAGACAAAGGTCACGATTGTGCCATATGCTGGTATCCTTAAGCTTTCTCCTCCTGGCGAGAGACTTGGCACGGGCACCCGAATCTACTTATCTTTCATAAAATAAGAAGATAGCTTAAGGAACCACGTGATTCTGGCTCAACATTCTTTCCATCATGTCAAAGGTCTAAAGAACAAAAGGAGGGATGAAAACCTTAACCACAGACTTAGACACCAGAAGATGAAAATCTGAACAAATAACCAAAATATAATATATCCTAAATGTAATGATATCTAAATAAGATAGGAAATAGGAAAGATTAAATCTTTAAACTGAAAACAATAAGTTGGTTCCTTTCTCCCAACAGTTTCCTGGGACATCGTTTTTACGTAGTAGAAACTTGCTGATAAGAGATTTGAACGAAATGCCTGCTCAACAGAAAAACTGGTGGATAATAAGGTGCTAAACACATATAAAAAAACTTTTATTATGCTTTACACTTCCCTACTCAACCACTTTTAATGGCTCCCCATTGCCTATGTAATTAGATATATAGGTATAAATACATGCAGTAAAATTCACAGATCTTAAGTATATAGTTCAATGAATGTATTTAGCTCAGTAACCAACCTAGTTAAGATACAGGACATTTACATCAACCTAGAAGGTTTTCTATTATCCATTCTGACCAACCCTCCTCCCCTCCCAGAAGCAAACACTATTCTTTCATCCTCAAGGATTTTTTTTTTTTTTTTGCTTGATCTCTGTGGAATCACGAAGACATTGTAAAAAGTGAGTCTCTTCATTTCTGGCTTCTTTTGCTCAATATAACTGTTTTTTGTTTTTTGTTTTTAAAGATGTATTTATTTATTTGAGAGAGAGAGCAGGAGCAGGAGGGGGGAGGATGGAGGAGGGGCAGAGAGGGAGGGAGAAGCAGACGAGCAGGGAGCCCACCCAGGGCTGGATCCTGGGAACAGACAGAGCCACCCAGGTGCTCCTCCACAGAACGTTGTTGAGATTCTTCCATGGCCGCCATCAGCATTATTTAAAATTTTTGATGTATTTGCTTCCAAAATGTATAGTGAAATTTGAGAAATGAAATTTATCCTAATTGTTTTCAACTTTGTATAGTGAACCCAGAGAGATGTTTTAAAAATACCAGCAGTCACGCCCACCTTCAGAGTTTCTGATTCAGTTGGTCTGGGATAGGAGGAAAGCCTGATATTTCTGAAAGCACCCCAGTCGCTTCTGATAGTCCACCAGAGTTGAGAACCTCTGGACTCAGACATGATGGCATTCCACCCAAAGTTCACAGCCCCCTTTTCTATCTCAGAGGAGTGGGTGGCCTTTCTCCTTTCCATTTGTGCTCCTGACTTAATAATAGCTAATATTTTATGAAAGCTTTTGCTATGCTAATGACTTCTATCTATTATCTCATGTAGGTCTTATAACAATCATGTTATTCCACTTTGACAGACGAAAAAAAATGAGGTGTAAAGAGAGAACTTACGCAGCTTGTAAGGGGAGGAGCCAGGATTCAAACATGTTTATTATTTGCTGAGAAATTCCTTCCCATTATGATCATATCTCCTATCCATTAATTATTTCTCTCCAATCTTTTCTTCTCCTTTGGCTTTTAAAATTTCCCTTAGTCTACACTGATGCTTAGGTTACCTTTAGCTTAAGGAAAGAATAAATAAAGGCTTCTTTAAACACGTCAGTCTTCAAACTCCACCCTTAGTTCTCTCCTCCTGTTCTACTCTTCGGTACATTGCACAAACTAGGGGCAGCCCCTCGCAAGTGACTACAATGGCTCTCCAGTCCCTGGTGATTTCCTCATCTCCCCATTCAATCTTTCAGCTTAGTTTGCATTCTATTCAATTCTTGGCCACTCTCTTCCTCTATTGTCTTCATATACTCAACTAACTGGCGAGACACCAGTGGGAACTGCTTGGCCTCAACTTGTAACTAGAAACCTGAAGACCTTAGTATTTTTTTTTTTAAGATTTTATTTATTTATTTGACAGAGAGAGAGAGAGATCACAAGTAGGCAGAGAGGCAGGCAGAGGGAGAGGGGGAAGCAGGCTCTCTGCTCAGCAGGGATGATGCAGGAGGGCTCAATCCCAGGACCCTGAGATCATGACCTGAGCCAAAGGCAGAGGCTTAACCCACTGAGTCACCCAGATGCCCCAAGAACTTAGTATTAATTAAGGTCAAATGAGGAATCAGATTCATGGTTATAGTAATTACTGCCAAAGCAATAGGCAATTGTTACTGCCTGCTCTGTATCTATGTAACACACTGTTAAAGATTCAAAGAGGGGGATTTAAACTCCCCTCCAACAAGATGGAGACAATCCTGTTGACTTAGGCAAGACTCAAGTTAATAAAACAATTACAGTTTATTAAACTAATAAACAACTTAAAAATAAATAAATGCTGGATAATATGGTACAGACTACAAGTACAGCAAGTATCCAGAAAAAATAAAAGTACTTCTGGGCAAAAAGACTCATAAAGTCTTAGTTAGTGTTTTATCAGACCTGGTCATATGTCTAAGTCTTGTACGTCTTTCTGAGTCACAGAGTAGTTACTGTGGTCAGAAAGATGGGATACAGGGACAGGGAGAGGCAAAGAGCTCAATTCTTAATGCCTTTTCTTCTTCACTGACTTTTCTATACCAGCTTTTCTTTGTCTCTAATCTCCGTTTCTCCCTGCTTCCACTGGTCCCCATACTTCACATTAAAACTCCTCCTGGGCAGAGTGGCAATCCCATCTTTCGCTTTGACCAACAGTCTAGCTGTACTCATTGCCTCTTTATCCACTCAGAACACCCTGCTATGTATCTACTCATCTTCCAAATTTTACTGGGACTGATCTAAAGATAGTCAATCTAATCAATCTCTTTCCCAACAGTCTCCAATTTCCCAGAAAAGCCTCTTTTTAAAGAAGTATTCACAAGAACACATCATTGGAAAAGACGTAAAAATCATCAAACGATGTTCACATAGAAGCATGGAAGATGACTCATGTTGGCATAGTAATAGCACACCTACTTTTCTAAGAAACAAAGCTTTGAGCTTCTCCTGGGTTTTCACAACTAAAATCCCTTTCATCTGAAACGGGCCATAGAAAGTGTCTTGTCCAACCTCTGCTTTTCCTAGATGGAAGCCTACAAAGGGCGTTTCTTTTCCCAGCTGATTGAGTTGCTTTCTAAACACTAAAATTCAGGCTTCGAACTTCTGGGTGCTTGTCCACTACTTCTTCATCAGAGAAATATTGCAGGAATTTGGAAGGCACCACGATAATGGAATTTGTTGTCTAGGAAAGCATGGATCAAAAACTCACTTTATTTAAACAGTGCATTTTCACCGAGCAATCCATTTTAAAGACATTGGAAAACAAGTTAACCATTTTCTTTTTTAAATGAAGAAAATTCATCTCATGAGACCACTGCTATCATACCAAGAGATATACTGTTGCTAAAGTTAAAAAAGTCTGACAAGCCTATAAAGGGTGTTTAAAATATAGGTTTGTTATTATTCAAGTGTGGCAAGGTCAGCAGATCAGGAGATGATTGAAAAGATAGTTTGTTAGGCTCACAGGTCCCAAGAGGGGGGAGCATGCCACACCAGGGGTAAGTGCAGGCAAGCACTGGGGTTGGCCAGGAGACTAAGGGAGAGGGGAGCTATATTGTAGTTTCTGTGGGAAGGAACAGATAAGGCAGAGGAAGTGGACTTAGAACAGGCTAGCTGGAATAATTTCAGTGGACTCTGGAGCATAGGGGCTGTCCCTATTTGTCTGCTAGCTGGTCTGGGGATCATTAAGGCAGAAGGATAGTGGCCCAGAGTGTTAAAACCTGATAAAGGAGGTGGTTGGTATATGAGCTCTGGACTGGTCTGCATTTGAAAATACACTCTTTAGTGAGTTACTCTCTCTAGAAATTGGCTAACCCTGGGAGAGGCAGTCTTTCCCAGGTCAGCAAAGCCCCAAATGTCAAAGCACCAGAATATAGAAAATAAAACACATGGTTAATATGAATGGTCAGGGATGATACATTCAGCCACAGTTAAACACAATCTGGAAACAGGGTCATTGATGTTTGGGTCAGGATAACCAGGGGAGAAAGAAACAGAATGCTCTGTCCTGTCACTTAACCATGTGTCCCTTTCTCACTCAACTGAGTAAGAGCTCAGATGAGAACTCATGTGTTATTCCTTCCCCCTGCCAGCCCCCAACTTGATAATTAATGGCTCTTTGGAGAATGCTACCGGAATCTGCCTTCTCTGCAGTTTCTGGGATCTTTTTGGAGCAGGAGGCTTTAAGATGTCAGTACTTCTTGACCCAGGGAATTCTGAGTATCCAGACCTTCGTGAAAATAAGTCCCATCCTCTGCTTCGAAGGAGCGATTACAGAACATTGCAGGTGGTACCTGTGTGGCTCCCAGAGCCATGAACAGAAGTGCTGGAATCCTGTTCTATTGAGTGCTTATTTAAAAGGAAAATGTACATTTCTGAATCTGGGCAAGAGACCAATTTTAAATGGAAGTTGAATTTACCCTGTATGTCTTTTGACTTAGGTTGTTAAAAGACCTAAATTTGAAGCTTAAATATAGTCTAAATTAGCAACATCCTTTTCTAATGCAAGATGTTTTCAAGATATATAAATTATCATTCTCTTTATTCAGAGAATGATTAAGATCTATATTGGTTAGGATTTTTTTCCCTGCAAATGACTACCTTATAGGTGAGAATTTTGTACTAAGAAGTTATATTTACAGGTAAACATTAAAAGAAAAGATAGCTCATTACATTATCTTGTTGATAGAACCAATTTAGAGTGTCAGATCATAATACATTGTTTTCTGGTAAAGTGATGGCTATTTTTTGTCTCCATGAATTTAACTAGTCTGTCTAATTATCTCATTCAAGCAGAACCACACAGTATTTGTCCTTTTGTGACTGGCTTTTTTTCACTTACCATTATATCCTCAAGGTTCAGCCATGTTGTACCCTGTGTCAGATGTCCCTTCCTTTCTAAAGCTGAATTATATTCCATTATCTGTACATACCACATTTGGGTTGCTTCCACATTTTGGTTATTGTGAATAATGTTGCTACAAACATAGGTGTACAAATATCTTTTTGAATCTCCACTTTCAATTCTTTTGGGTATTTACCCAGAAGTAGAATTGCTGGATCACATGGTAATTCTATTTTTAATTTTTTGAGGAACCATTATAATGTTTTTTATAGTGGCGGCACCATTATATATTCCCAGAACTAGATATTTTTAAATGTTCCTTGAACATTTAAGATTTTAAGACTTAACACTTGTTCTTAAAATAATTTCTTTCCGCCATTTCCTCTTTACCTGGAAATCCTGCTCATCATGGAAAAATGTTCAAAGGTCTTTTTACTCCAGGAAGTTTTTCAGATCTCTCTTTCTCTTATACCTGGATTTTGCACCTTCTGGCACCCTAATTTACCAGTGTCAACACTAATCACCTTTTACATTAAGTGTTTTATTTTTCAAGGACATGAGCTCCTAGAAGTTAGAGATCATGTCTTATTCCTCCTTATCTCCTCAGTGCCTGATACAGAGTAATCAAGCAGCAAATGTCTGATAAATGAATGTGTGGGTAGATTGGCACAAAATAGGGTCAAATATTCCAAATGAGGGATTGAGGAAGTGATTAAAAACAGTAAAACTGGAGAATATTTTTTCTCCTCATGCGAGGTATCTCCCTGCAAAGGCTGGGACTCAAATAATAATAATGACAAGCATAAATTTTAAAGACCTACTATAGTGCTGTCCCAACCATCGGCTGGAGGGGAGTCTTCTCACTTGGGCTCTGGAATGACTGGTTTGCCATTCTTGCTCAAGCAGGCTTGCACGTCCGCAGGACGGACTGGTCGTGATACTGCCCACCAACGTGGAAGTGCAGATGGGCATTCTATGCTCCTTCACAGCAGAGCGTAGAAGCGATTTTCTCCACTCATCTCTGCTCGGCAACACAGAAATCTCGTCTTTAATGCTGGAAGCGACCGTGGAGTCCAATGACTCAGAGCCCCGTTATCTTGGATGATGGAGATGAGTCTCAGAGAAAGGAAGAGGCTGCTCCCAAGTCCTAGGGCAAGAGGGCTTCGATGTAGATCTGGAGATCCAGACAAATGCTCTCTCACACAGTCCCAGACTATTTCTAAACGACTTTGCAGAGTGGTGCAGGACAAGACTGTAATCGGATACAGTTCAGGTCAGTGGAAGTCTTTAATTTAGAGGGTCAGATTGACGTTGCTTCCGTTCCAAGCTAGCGAACAGGCCCTGAACTGTGGGCAAGCAGGCGATGGTGCTGATGGCTCTGGAGCCAGGCAAGAGGACCCCGACCCTCCCGGGGCAAGAGCCCGCCTCTGCAGATACTTCGTGCAGGCTCGCTACCAGCCCGCATGGAGGATGCCCAGAGCTGCCCGGGAGCGGAAGCTGTTGTCCCAGGTCGGCCTCCGCGGAGGGCGCGGGAGGATGCTGCCGGGCTGTCTGACGGGGCGGGACCCGGAGCGCACCTGCCGCCGGCTCCGGGGGTGGGAGGGGCAGGGGCGGCGCGCGCGGCCTTGGCTCCGACCGTCCCGCCGCCGGGGCGCAGGCACGCTCCGATGGCCCCTCGGGGCACACGGGGGCCGCGCACTGGGCGCCAGGCGAGCGCCGATCGGATCTGAGAGCAGCCGGCGGGCCGGCGGGAGACGGGTACGGGGGTCCCGCGCGGATGCGGGAGGGACGCGGGGCGCCCTGAGCCTGGGGAACGGAGCCCGGGCACGTCTCCGCGGCAGGACAGGGGCGGGGACAGAGCAGGGGCCCCTGACTTCTCTCGGAGGCAGCAGGAGTACCCCGCATCCCCGCAGGGAAAAGGGAATCCTCAGATGGCCAGAGGTGTATCTCGGGGAGGCCTTAGAAGGTTCCGGACTGTCAGTGCCATCTTGTGCATTTTTCAGGACCAAGAATGGGTGTCTTTGAAGGGGTGCTGTGGGGACAGAGAGCATTCACCTCCGACACTGACTGAGTCTGACTTCCGGATAAGTTCTTAGCTCTTACTGCATCTTCCTGGGGTTAGCAAAAGTCCAAAGACACTGCCCCACAGCCTCCCCAACAAGTAAGAGAACAAAACCTACCCGCCCACCCCCCAAATGCCTTTCTTTCTGTCTTTTTTTTTTTTTTTTTTTGTTTTGTCACTGTGGATTTAATGAACAAGCTTAGGACTGTCTCTACACCTCCGAATGGCATGTAAGATTTCTCTGTGCCCGTACATGAATTTTTCCCCAGGAGAGCTTCCATAGATTTTATTTAAAGACCAAAAGCCTAAAATCATAGCTTTGGGCTCCATCAACATGGCAAGTACTAACAGTCTTTCGGGTGACAGAGTGGCAGATTCTTCTTTGAAGGCTGGGGATTGAGGGAAGGGTCAGGGAAAGGGATTCCTTCATATTCTGGGAGGACGACATTCATGCATCTTTCAGATTTGCCTGAATTAAGAAATGGGTCTGTTTTCTACTAGTCCGAAATCAAATCAGTTTACAGATATGTAGAGGAGGAAACGAAGACGGATCTCTGTGAATGGGATGTCTATCTATGGTTCTTCTTGATAACCCAATGCAGCCCCCGCTGCAGTTTCCAAGGACTCTGAAGGAACGGGAGCGGCGCTGAGCTACAAGGTCGCATGTCCCCGGTCCACGGGCAGCTTGAGACGAGGAGAGAATGAATGTCAACTCAGCCTTGGACTAGCACCAGAAAAACCCACAGTGTGTGTTGGGAGGGGAGAGCGCTCTGACAGCGTGGGGTCGGGGAAGTTGGGTTAGGAGCTTACTACAGCGTTAACAGATAGTCTAGAAAAATCACGTTTCATCATTCATCCCATGTGTTCCCACCAGCTGGGCAGGAGTGTGCCATGGATATACAGTGGTATGTGTTGCTACTGGAACAGATGCTATTTCTGGTCCTGCCTTTTCTATCCTGAGAAGCTTGGTATCCCAGTCTGTGAGGTTCAGGGGCAAGTTGGCGTTTAGGATAGTGGCCCTCATGCCGTGTGTTTGCAAAACACTGAAGTCCTACAACTAGCCTCAAATAATCACACTCTCTTCCCAGTTTCAGAGAAAAAAATTGAGCCAAAATGATGTGGGTTTTTTTCTTTATAAAAATACCTTAATCGTTGATGCTTGCTTTCATCTGGGTGTTCTCTAGTTTAGTTCAAGTATATGTATCTGGTTACACTGAAACGTAATAGATCATTACTGCTAGTCTATGAAGAGTCTGTTAGTTCTAGTCTGATTGGATCCACTGTTGTAGCAAAAAGTAGGGAATGCATCACGTTTTTTTTTTTTAACTGTCTTTTGAATGTAAATGAGTCCTTTGTGGACCTGTGGGTGGAGGCAGTAAATTGCACAGGACTCTGGAACCCTCCTCAGTCTACTGCGCTCACATCCCCGACCCGTTCTCTCCATTGTTCTAAACTTGACCCATACTTTGTAAACTCAAACCATTCTGTTGCTGAGGTTTATGGAAAAGGGTTAAGTTTCTTAGCCAGCCCCTCCTCCCTTACAACTGGTCAGTCAGCCTTCATTAAATCCACAGTTGAACTGTTGTTCTTCAAAACAGTAAAGTAGTTGTTTCTACCTACAACTTGTCTTTTCCTGATATGAGTATTATTTAAAATGTCTCCCTACCAGAACCAGGGGGTTATTTGGCAATGACAGAAATTATTATTGTGCTTCTTGCTTTAAAAGTGGTGAAAGTTTTTTAAAAAGTTATTTTTAAAATAATATTTGCCATTTCATTAACCCTTCAGCCCAAGAAAAAATTTTACTGATGTTGCCCATTGTTCTTCTTCTTCTTCTTCTTCTTCTTCTTCTTTAAGCAAATATATACTGAGCGTTTTCTCCAAGTTGGCTCTTGGGGTACGAGGCGACTCCATCTTTCTGCTTTCAGGGATTTGACAGACAAGCAGAGTGGCCTTGAATCAGGACTTACTAGGAAGTCACTTCCGGAAGTGTAGCCTCAGGGACTCTCCGACCATGACCCCTTGCTTTCAGGTGTAAATACCTGTCCACGAGCCCATTTAAAGAATCCGGCTGAGGAAAAATCTCTCAGCAGCAGTTCCCTGCGCTCAGATCCCTGCCCCTGATGATCAGAAGTCCCTGAGTCCTATCACCTCCACGACTGTGTAGGTAATAGTTCTAGGAATATTGTGTCCAGTGAGAGTAAATTAACTTGACAGGAAGGGAAACGTTTGCTTTCCGTCTGGAATCCTCGTCCCAGCGAGCACTGGCTTCTCCCCCCCGAAGGATCCTAGTGGCTGTGCAGTGGCATGTTTCACATCCCTGGGCTAGTCTTTCCCCAATTCATATGGAATAAAAGTCAAAAATGTTTAAAGTCATCCTGAGCTGCACCCTAAGTGCGAGCTGGAGGAATATATTCAAGGCCAATGAACGGTGGAGGCTTCTTCCAGTTTCAGATCCGTGAACTTGGGTCCGTGATAATAGACCTCTTTACTACCCTGAGGGAAAGCATGAAAGTGTAGATTTGGTACCAGGCCATAGTAATGATGATGGTAGACAATGATAGAGCAGTTAGCATGTGCCAGGCAGCCTTCAAGACACTTTATGTATATTAATACATTAACTCGTTTAACTCTCTCAACCCAAAGAGTTGAGTACCACTACCATTGACAATCTAGCCCGGCATCACACAGTTTATGATGTTTGATTTACTTAGCCCTTCTGCAATAAAGTCTAATTCAGCCTTGTTATTCTAGGGCACTTACTTCGATTCTTGCCTACGCACTGTGAGAGGCAGCCCAGCTCTGCACACAGACTGCCCTGGTCTGTATCTTGGTGCCCTCCTAACTAGCAGGATGTCCTTGAGCAAACCACTGCTTCTTCGTGCCTCAGTTTCCTCCATAAAATGGGTGTCATCACAGAACTACCTCGCCAGGTTGCGGTGAGGATTGAATGAATTTATACATGTAAGACACTTAGAGGGGTAGAGCTTTGTCCAGAGGAGGTGCTATGATTTTCATTATCAGCTGTTTTTTCTTTCCAACTGCATCTCTCACTGCTCCCTAATATAGCAGCCATGCTGAGCCACTTAGAGCTCCCCTGAGCCTTCTGAAGCCTTCATATGTCAGTGGCTTTGCACATGCTGTTCCCTTTGCCTGGTGTGCCTTCCCTTCCTATTTCTACCCTCAACTTAATTGTTCCTTCCTAATGACCTTCCTTTAGTGTCCTGCCCCATTCTCCAGATAGCGATTCCTGTCCTTGTTGGCCATCTCGGTAGCTTCGTGCCATTCATCTGTCAAAGGATTTAGTGATTAACAACTAACCAACATTTATTGAGCACTTATCATGTGCCCAGTAGTGTTCCAAGTGTTTTTTCTTGCTTTTCAAAAAAATATATTGAGAGCTCCATGTGGTAGGGTTATATTTCATTAAAATTATGTCCATGTCCATCTCCCCCAGTAGACCGTGATAGTGGCTTGTACATCTGTGTGTGTTATTCATTTCATATCTCTAAGAGCTGGCGGAGTGCCTAATTAATACACAGTGGGCTCTCCATAAATGTGTAAGTGGATGCATTTTACCAACATCTATTTACATCTACATAAAAAGCTAATTGTAAGTAATTCTTCTTTTAAATAATCTTCATGCTTTTCTCATTGCAGAAATTCACTGACAAAATTTTAGAAAATACTGATAAGTAAGAAGAAGGAAGCGAAAATCCCAGCCCGAGAGGGCTTCAGCAATGTGCTTAGGGACACACCGGTTCTCAGCGGCTAAACTGAGAATCAAGGTCAGGCAGGCTGGCGACAGAACCCACAGCTCTCAATGCTGCATGAATCTGCTGCTTTTCCTCCCCCGGCAAACACACACGCCCTCCTGTGAACAAATTATGTTCGCTAGTAAAATGGGGTGGAAGAGCTGACCTTTGAAAATGAAATCTACTGTACATATGATTCAAGGCATGAAACCTACATTTAAAAAATGGCTGGTATTCGGTCTTTTCATGCCTTCTCATCTCCCGTTCCATCACGTATTTGGGGGAATCTGGATGGAGAGGCAGCACAGGAAGGTAAGGCAGAATAGAAGATGGCTTCCAAATCAAACTAACACAGGTTCAAACCCTGGCTTTGCCCCTAGATGCCTTACCAGGACAGGTTGTGAAACCTCCCTCAGCCTCTGTTTCTTCTGTAAGATAGAGATAGTAAGAAACACTTCTCAGTGTCTTGTCAAGTTTAGAGGTAACACAATGGTGAAGTGTCTCAGGCTTGATTAGTGGTGGGTCTTGTGGCGAAGTCCCTAACGGTGACACCCTATGGCTTCCCCAAACAGCAACCTTGCCAAATTGTTTTCCATGGCTAAGTGCCTTTGTTTTTCCCAATCCTTCATTTTAATTCTGGTGGTAATTTAACTTTTATATTATTATTAGATGTCTTGCCTCACAATAGTTTTCCTAGAAATTCAATCTCTTCTCCACAGGGTCTCTTTGAGATTAAAGAGAAAGAAGTGGCAAATTCAGGGTCTTGGAGCCATTTTCACTTAAAAGAAGATCATTGTTTTCATTACCCCATCGTTAATGTTTTCTATTTTCCTTTATCAGCGAGTTATTTTGAAGCCGATTTGAATTGCCAAAACCAACTCTCATTTCCCTGCAAGATGAAAGGAGACAGCCATGAATGAGCCACTAGACGATTTTGCAAATGTTTCTGACTTCCCCGTTGATGCAGTGCCGTTCAGAAATTGCACCGATGAAAAAATCCCACTCAAGAGGCACTACCTCCCTGTTATTTATAGCATCATCTTCCTGGTGGGCTTTCCAGGGAATGCAGTGGCCATTTCCACTTACGTTTTCAGGATGCGGCCCTGGAAAGGCAGCACCGTCATCATGCTGAACCTGGCCTGCACCGACCTGCTCTACCTGAGCAGCTTCCCTTTCCTGATTCACTACTACGCCAGCGGCGAGAACTGGGTCTTCGGGGATGTCATGTGCAAGTTTATCCGCTTCGGCTTCCACTTCAACCTGTACAGCAGCATCCTCTTCCTCACCTGCTTTAGCGTCTTCCGGTACCTTGTGATCCTTCACCCTCTGAGCTGCTTTTCCATTCACAAAACGCGATGGGCCGTGGTGGCCTGCGCCGTGGTGTGGATCATTTCCCTGGTGGCCGTCATTCCCACGACCTTCCTGATCACCTCAACCACCGGGACCAATGGCTCCACCTGCCTTGACCTCACCAGCTCAGACGACCTCCCCACCATCAAATGGTACAATCTAATTTTGACGGCCACGACTTTCTGCCTTCCCCTGGTGATAGTGACACTTTGCTATACAATGATTATCTATACCCTCACGCAAGGACCTCATAACCACAGCTGCCTGAAACAGAAAGCTAGAAGGCTAGCCATTCTGCTACTCCTCGTGTTTTATGTATGTTTTTTACCCTTCCACATCTTGAGGGTCATCCGGATCGAATCTCACCTGCTTTCAATCAGCTGCTCTGTCGAGAACCAGATCCATGAAGCTTACATTGTTTCTAGACCCTTGGCTGCCCTGAACACCTTCGGTAACCTGCTACTGTACGTGGTGGTCAGTGACAACTTTCAGCAGGCCATCTGCTCAATGGTGAGATGCAACACCAGCGGGGACCTAGAACAAGCAAAAAAAGTCAGTTACTCAAACAACCCTTGACATAATTCATCTCGTCAACCAAGAAGAGCCTGCTGAGACTTGAACTTCTAAGAAGCCCAGACTAGCTCTCTCAATGGCTCTCTCTGTAAATATTTTATGTTCAGGTAATTACGTGCCAAAGCCAGGACAGGGCTACCAGGAATCCTCTACAACCCATTTATGGGTCTCTTCCCTAGGGTCAATATAAGAATGGGATACATGCCTATCAGCAGAGGATTCACATGGGGAATCGAAACTACTGGAACATAGAGACATCTTGAGAAATGTCTAGTCTCACCAACTTACTATGTATAAATAAGACTACTAGTTTCAGTAGTTTTATCAAATCGAAAGTCCACACAAGTTGTCCCAGTTAAGTAAGTGCCAAGACAAGAAGGACACTCTTCTCATTCTTGGTTTTGTGCTCCTTCGTATTCGGGCCTGTCTGTGTTGAACCCTTAGACTATTCAAGATATTATTTGTCTCTT
Organism: Ailurus styani; assembly: GCA_002007465.1. NCBI lineage: Eukaryota > Metazoa > Chordata > Mammalia > Carnivora > Ailuridae > Ailurus > Ailurus styani. Next base: position 6,704,742 of record LNAC01000006.1, read on the forward strand.
TCTCAGTATTCTCTTTGTTTTCATTTCATGTTTTTAAGACTTTTTTTTTTCCTTTCGATCTTTGCTTTGAGATCATTAAACTGTGTTTCTCACTAGGTTTTCATCAGTTTTGTAGATTCAAGTCAACCGGTACAATACACGTGAGACAATCCAAAGATGTGAGTGCAGATGGCTGACGTACCCGTGAGATATTGGATATGTTATGTCTTTATCGTAGATCATTTTAAAAGTCATTACTGAACTGAGAAAAATTATCAAGTGGTATTAGTAACTATCAACACATCCCGGGAAAGGAAGAAAGGAAGGAGGGGCCTCTTTTGGGGGGAACAGAACTACTTTTAAATATCATGTATATGTTGAGTATTAAGTAAAATCTAACAGTGTTTTCTGATTTCTGTGGAAAACGACCCCAGGAAACACCAATTCTCTTTAGATACCTTTCTCTGTTGTGACACTCTTGAAAATATGTTATCTATTTATTGTAACAGCTAAAGCTATTTTTGAATTATGTGTGTGCCTAATTATCACGAAGTGTAAATATTTGAGAAAATGCCTAGTCTGGATATTTAAAACCTTAGTCAATGTGTTGATACAATTAATAAACTAATTTAGAATCATTGAATAAGCTGGTAACATTTTTCTGTGAAAATGCTGCTTTACCACCCTTCTATTTACATGAAGCTTATGTTCTCTGTGTTTAGGGAGCAAAAATTATTTTAAGAATCAGTTTTAGAATAAGGTTGGACTAGATAGTTGAAGCAGAAGAGTGAGTACCGTGGGAATGCTTTGTGACTTTCAGGTGTTTCTAGAACATTAACCTAGAGGAGGGTGTTTGGTGGGAACATGGGCCAAGCAGGCAGGAGGAGGAAGGAGGGAAGCCAGTGACTCCGTACATGGACATTTCTGGATAATGGCGCCATCTCTGCCACCCCTCTTCTGAGTCATCCTCTCTGGGCCATTCTATAGCATAGGGAATGAGCTGTTTGTTTGACTGGAGGACTCGACTTGCTCACATAGGCTGACTGCACAGCATGGGGCAGCCTCCTGAGGTCCACTGGAAACCTGGAGGCTGGGTAGCTCCTCTCTCCTCTCTCCCAAATGCCGAGCCCAGCTCCAGGGCCCTCACCAAAATGTAGCCAAGTCAGCTTTCATACCACAGCTGCTATTCTTCTAACCTTGGATGAAAACCCCTTCCCTTTCCCTCCGTCTCTCTTCTTTCTTATTTCAAAGATTTTGCCCACCAGAAGAAAGCCACCTCAACCTCCCTTATGTCTATCTCAGCTTGTCCCTGTAGAATCTTTTTTTTCTTTTCCTTCTTCCCACCCATGTTCAGAACAATAAACCGGTTCTCTTTCCGATATGAATTCTTCTGCTGCATCTTTGGTCCTTCTGCTCTCTTAGGGACCTTGCTCTGACTCTTAATCCCACTTTCTCAAATTTTTAACCTTTCTATTGTCCTGGATGACCGATCTTAGTTTGGGAACATGCATTATTTTCCTTTATCCTCAGAAGTACCTTCCCTCATTCAGCCGTGTTGTCACTCTCTTACACCTGACCTGCAGTTCGGGGTCAGGTGCAGATCCCAGTCTGCCCGCTGGGTTCTGTTCACAGACAATCACCACAGGGATCCAAGCTAAACTGGACTCGAATGGTCAAATTTATTTTCCAAAGTAAAGAGTTCTGGGCTAATTGTTTTTGGAACGAAAGCCAAAAAAAAAAAAAAAAAAAAAAAAAGAGATTGATGATACTTCCAAGACTAGAATGGGACCCGAATGGCCTTGCCTCGTAGTGGTAGGTCAAGAAAGTATGAGGACAGAAGACCAGAGTTCTGACTCTACCAGAGAGGGAGCTGCTGGGGCTGTTCACCACTGTAAGGACTCCAAGTTCAAGTTAGGCCCATTGTACCTGAGACCAGGGAATCTGGAAAAATCTGTTCCAAATTTTGGACACAAAGTAACCTCTCCAGTTTGTTTTTATCTGTATATCATGGAAATTTGAATGGTCACAGAATTAGGGAAGTAACAAAATGCCCCTACCTGTCCATGACTGAATTTCACCAGTAATTCACATCTTGTCATTGTCTCATCTATCCCTTTCCATGCTTTTTTGCTAGAATATTTAAAAGCAAATCCTAGAGAACATAATAGTTTTACCTATAAATGCTTCAACATTGATCTCTTTCAAAAAATAGATAGGATATCTTGATACTATACCAGGTGCCTGGGTGGCTCAGTGGGTTAAAGCCTCTGCCTTCGGCTCAGGTCATGATCTCAGGGTCCTGGGATCGAGGCCCG